>PVJI01004520.1:0-107438 GCA_004026765.1 Micronycteris hirsuta | reverse complement strand
TTTTTCATGTTGATATAGTTTTCAGTGAGTTCATTATAGTTTCCCTGTAGTTTCTGGTAGTTTTCTGTGAGTTCATCAAGCTTCTCGAGTTTCTTGAGCTGCCTGATAACATATGCTTTGAACTCAATGTCTGATAGTTGGCTTGCCTCTGTTTCATTTATCATTCTTTCTGGGGCTTCCTCCTTTCCTTTCATTTGGGAATTGTTTCTTTGTCTTCCCATTGTTTGTGGGATTCTTCTTGTTAGCCTCTGGTTCTTAAACTGATCTGTCAAGTTCTCTGAAGCAGCGAAGTTAATTTTGTATCACTCTCTGTTTTTAGGGCTGACTCTTGTCTGGGTCCCACTCTATTCTCTTCACAATTCCTGGTTTTAATGTCTCACCTGTTGATAAAGAAGCTTGGGGAAAGGAGATAAGGAAGGAAAAGAAAGCAAAAGAAAAGGAAAAAGAAAGATAAAGAAGAAAATAATTTGAAAATAACATAAAATAAAAAAAATAATAAAAAATAGGAAATAAAAGGAAGAGAAAACTAGGAATACCAATGAAAGGAAGGTAGAAGGAGTTACAAAAATATAGAGGGACAGATAGGAAGGAGGGTGGGGAAAAGCAACTGCAGAAACAAAGAGAAAACGAAAGAAATAAAAAAAATAAAACATAAAAATAAAAAAATACTTTTGTTGGCTGGCTTCAACAGCGTCAGGCTGGGGAGATCTGCTGTCTTCCTAGGCTGCACTCTTAGCTGCCATTCCGCCATCAGTGGAGTTGCCGGGAGTTTGCACCTCCTCTGGGCCACCTGACCCCCACCCTGAGTCAGAGTTTATGATGTCTGTGACTCCCCTCAGTGGGGCTCAATGTAGCTCCTCTGTTTCTCCCGCACGGAGGGACTCAGCACCACAGGTCTGGGTTGTGTCTCAGGCCCTCCAGGTGTGAGCTCCGCTCCCCTGCCTTGGCGGATCGCTTTTGTCTTTGGAATCGGAGCTTGCAAGCCGCAGGCCTGGGCGCCCGGTCGGGCACCTACGCCAGCCGCTCCCGACTGGTTCCACCGGGTGCACGCCCAATCCAGGAGCTCTGGGCTTGGGCTACCTTTTCAATTCAGACTCCAATTCCTCCCGCTGGGATCGCCAGCCTCTGCAGATCAGTCCCCAGGTACGCACCGACCTCCGGACTGCTGGGGACCAAGGCTCTTCCAACAGACGCGCGCGTCTGCTTTGGCAACTCACACACCCCAATCCAGCTCCCTCCCATGGATCCTGGAGCAAACCGGGAAGCTGCTGCAACTGGATCCGCAGACCTCCCGGCTCCCCGTGAGGCCCGAGGGACCCCTTCCCTCTGAAACAGTCTCCCTACCGGCTGATCTTTCAGTTTTATGCACAGTCCTGGTTGCCAATCTTCCCAGACACCGGAAAACAGCTGGGTGATCGCTCTGCTCCTCAGAAAATCGGCCAGATATCCCGCCAATGGGCTGGAGGAAAGCGATCACGCTTCCTTCTTCTCCGCCGCCATCTTTCGCCCCCCTCCCTTCTCTTCTTTATCCACAGGTGAGACATTAAAACCTGAAGTTGAAAAGAGAACAGAGCTAGACCCAGACAAGGGTCAGCCCTAAAAACAGAGACAGTGACAAAAAATCAACTTTGCTTCTCCAGAGAACTTGACAGATCAATTTAAGAAACAGAGGCTAGCAAGAAGAGTCTCACAAACATTGGGAAGACAAAGAAACAATTCCAAAATGAAAGGAAAGGAGGAAGCCCCAGAAAGAATGATAAACGAAACAGAGGCAAGCCAACTATCAGATAGTGAGTTCAAAGCATTGGTTATCAGGAAGTTTAAGAAGCTTGATGAGCTCACAGAGAATTTCGAAAAACTACAGGGAAACTATAATGAACTCACTGCAAACTATGTCAACATGAAAAAGGAAATAGAAACGATCCACAAGGGCCAAGAGGAAATGAAGAATACAATATCTGAACTGAAGACTACAATAGAAGGAATCAAAAGTAGGCTCGATGAAGCAGAGGATCGGATCAGTGAGCTGGAAGACAAGGTAGAAAAAAACACCCAAAAAGAGCAGGAACAGGAAAAGAGACTCAGAAAGAATGAAGAGGTATTAAGGGAAATGCAGGACATCATGAAACGTAATAATATCCGTATAATAGGGATACCAGAAGGAGAAGAAGAGCAAGGCATAGAAAACATGTTTGAAAAAATAATTATGGAAAACTTCCCTAATCTGATGAGAGAGAAAGTCACACAAATTGAGGAAACACAGAGAGTCCCAATCAAAAGGAACCCTAACAGGCCCACTTCAAGACACATCATCATTAAAATGGCAAAATTCCAAGACAAAGAGAGAATCTTAAAGGCAGCGAGACAGAGACAGAAAGTAACATACAAGGGAGCCCTGATAAGGTTAGCAGCTGACTTCTCAGTGGAAACACTCCAAGCCAGAAGAGAATGGCAAGAAGTATTCCAAGTAATGAGAACCAGAGGCCTGCAACCAAGGCTACTCTACCCAGCAAGGCTCTCTATCAAGATAGATGGCCAAATTAGGAGCTTCCCAGTCAAAAGAAGTTTAAAAGAATACACCTCCACCAAACCAGTTCTGCAAGAGATGCTAAAGGGACTGCTTTAAGGAAAGGAAGGAAAAGAGAGAGAGGAACACAGAAAGAAAAAAATGGCAGTGAATAAGTACCTATGGATAATAACCTTAAAAGTAAATGGATTAAATGCTCCAATCAAAAGACATAGACTAGCTGAATGGATAAGAAAGCAATATCCACACATACCCTGCCTACAAGAGACCCACCTCAGGACAAAAGACATACACAGACTGAAAATGAAGGGCTGGAAACAAGTTTTCCAAGCAAAGGGGCAGGAAGAAAGAGCTGGGGTAGCAGTACTCATATCAGACAAAATAGACTTCAAAAAAAGGGCCATCAAGAGAGATCCAGAAGGACACTTTATAATACTGAAGGGAAGAACCCACCAAGAAGACATAAACATTGTAAATATATACGCACCCAACACAGGAGCACCCAAATACATAAAGAAAATCTTGGAGGACATCAAGAAAGACATTGATACAACACAATTTTAGTAGGGGACTTCAACACCCCACTGTCAAAAATGGACAGATCCTTCAAACAGAATATCAGCAAAGACATTATGGCATTGAACAATGCCCTAAAAGTAATGGACTTAACTGATATATATAGGGCCTTTCACCCCAAAGAAGCTAAATACACATTCTTTTCAAATGCACCTGGAACATTTTCAAGAATAGACCATATGATAGGACACAAAACAAGCCTCAACAAATTCAAGAAAATTGAAATCATACCAAGTATTTTCTCTGATCACAAAGGACTGGAATTAGAAACCAACCCCAAGGAAAAAAACCCAAAGCACTCAAAATCATGAAGACTGAATAGTATGCTGCTAAACAATGAATGGGTCAAGGACGAGATTAGGGAAGAAATCCAAAAGTTCCTTGAAACAAATGAAAATGAGCTGACAACAACCCAAAACTTATGGGACACAGCGAAGGCAGTCCTGAGAGGGAAGTTCATAGCGATACAGGCCTACCTAAAAAGAACTGAAACAGTTTACACAAACAACCTAACCCTACGCCTACAAGAACTCGAGGAACAACAACAAAGACAACCCAGAGCAAGTAGAAGGAAGGAAATACCCAAGATCAGATCAGAGTTAAATGACTTAGAGACTAAAAGGACAATTCTAAGGATCAATGAATCCAGGAGCTGGTTCTTTGAAAAGATAAACAAAATCGACAAGATTTTAAGCAGGCTCATCAAGAAAAAAAGAGAGAGGACCCAAATAAACTCAATCAGAAATGAAAGAGGAGATATTACAACGTATGCCACAGAAATACAAAGGATTATAAGTCACTACTACGAAGAACTGTACGCCATGAAATATGAAAACCTAGGAGAAATGAACAAATTTTTAGAAAAATATAATCTTACAAAAATCAATAAGGAAGAAACAGAAAGCGTGAACCAACCAATAACAGTGGAAGAAATTAAAGCAGTAATCAAAAAACTTCAAACGCACAAAAGCCCTGGACCAGATGGTTTCACAGGAGAATTCTACAAAGCATTTAAGGAAGAACTAACATCTATCCTTCACAGACTATTCCAAAAAATCCAAAATGATGGAAGACTTCCAAACTCTTTTTATAATGCCAGCATCATCCTAATCCCCAAACCAGAAAAAGACACAACAAAGAAAGAAAACTTCAGGCCAATATCACTGATGAACATTGATGCTAAAATCCTCAACAAAATATTAGCAAACCGCATCCAGCAATACATTAAAAATATCATTCAGCATGACCAAATGGGTTTCATCCCAGGGATGCAAGGATGGTACAACATTCGCAAAACAATAAACGTAATACATCACATAAACAAAAGCAAAGACAAAAATCACATGATCATATTAATAGATGCAGAAAAAGTATTCGATAAGGTATAGCATCCATTTATGATAAAGACACTTAGCAAAGTGGGAATAGAGGGAGCATTCCTCAATGTAATAAAGCCCATGTATGAGAAACCTACAGCCAACATTATACTCAATGGACAAAAACTAAAATCTTTCCCACTAAGATCAGGAACAAGACAAGTTGCCCACTATCACCACTTCTATTCAACATAGTTCTGGAAGTTTTGGCCACAGCAATCAGACAAGAAAAGGAAATAAAAGGCATCCAAACTGGAAAGGAGGAGAACAAACTGTCGCTGTTTGCAGAAGACATGATAGTATATATAGAAAATCCTATAGACTCCACCAAAAAACTACTCGACCTAATAATTGAATTTGGCAAGACAGCAGGATATAAAGTCAATATCCAGAAATCAAAGGCATTTTTGTATGCCAACAGTGAAACAGCAGAAACAGAAATCAGGAAAAAAATCCCATTTGATATAGCAACAAAAAAAATAAAATACCTGGGAATAAACCTCACCAAGGAGGTAAAAGACCTGTACTCAGAAAACTACACAGCACGGAAGAGAGAAATCATGGAAGACACAAACAAATGGAAACATATACCATGCTCATGGATTGGAAGAATCAACATCATAAAAATGTCCATACTCCCCAAAGCAATTTATAGATTCAATGCAATCCCCATCAAAGTGCCAATGGCATATTTCACAGATATAGAACAAACACTTCAAAAATTTATATGGAGCCATAAATGACCCCAAATATCTGCTGCAATTTTGAGAAAGAAGAGCAAAGCAGGAGGGATCACAATTCCTGATATCAAACTATATTACAAGGCCACTGTAATCAAAACAGCTTAGTACTGGCATAAAAACAGACAGATAGACCAATGGAACAGAATAGAGAGCCCAGAAATAAACCCGAGTCTCTATGGGCAATTAATCTTCAACAAAGTGGGCAGAAGCATAAAATGAAATAAAAATAGCCTCTTCGACAAATGGTGTTGGGAAATCTGGACGGCCACATGCAAAAAAAATGAAACTCAAGCACCAACTTACACCATACACAAAAATAAATTCAAGGTGGATAAAAGACTTAAATGTAAGTCATGACACCATAGAAGTTCTAGAGGAAACCATCAGTAGGAAAATCTCAGACATTCCACGCAGCAATATCTTCAGTGATATGTCCCCTAGAGCTAGGGACATAAAGGAAAGAATAAACAAATGGGACCGTATTAAAATAAAGAGCTTCTGTGGGGCTAAAGAAAATAGTATTAAAATAAAAAGAGAACCAACCGTATGGGGAAACATATTTGCCAATGATACCTCAGACAACGGTCTGATCTCCAAAATATATAAAGAACTCATACGACTCCACCCAGGAAGACAAAAAAAACAATTAAAAAATGGGCAAAAGACATGAACAGACACTTCTCGAAAAAGGACATACAGAGGGCCCAGAGTCATATGAAAAGATGCTCAACATCATTAGCCATCAGAGAGATGCAAATTAAAACTACAATGAGGTACCACCTCACACCAGTCAGAATGGCCATCATCAACAAAGCAACAGAGAACTGTTGGAGGGGATGTGGAGAAAAGGGAACCCTACTGCATTGTTGGTGGGAATGCAGACTGGTGCAGCCATTGTGGAAAACAGTATGGAACTTCCTCAGAAAAATGAAAATGGAACTGCCTTTTGGCCCAGCAATTCCACTACTGGGATTATACCCTAAGAATCCTGAAATACCAATTCAAAAGAACCTATGCACTCCAATGTTCATAGCAGCACAATTCAGAATAGCCAAGTGCTGGAAACAACCTAAGTGCCCATCTACAAACGAATGGATCAAGAAACTATGGTACATCTACACAATGGAATTCTACGCAGCAGAGAGGAAGAAGGAGCTTATACCCTTTGCAACAGCATGGATGGAACTGGAGAGCATTATGCTAAGTGAAGTAAGCCAGGCGGTGAGGGACAGAGACTATATGATCTCACCTTTGACCGGATCATAATCAACAAAAGCAGAAAGCAAGCAGAACATAACCAGAGACATTGAAATTAAGAAGAGTTAACAATAGCCAGGGGGAGGGGGAGGGGACAAAGGGGAGAAGGGTTTTCAGGAATCACTCTGGAGGGCATGTGGACAGAACCAAGGGGAGGAGGGAGGCTGGGGAGGGCGGTGGGGTTTGAGGGGGAAGGAGGAGGGGAAGGGACAGGATGCAAATAACTGTAATTGAACAACAATAAAGTATTTAAGAAAAAAGAAAAAAAAGAAACTATATTTGTGTAGTTCTGGTTTTTTTTGAAATGTAAGTAAATGGAACATCACTGGGTGTATTCGTAGGTTCTTGAAAATATTTCCTTAACATAAAGTTGTCGAGAATTGGATATGTAGACATATGTAGAAGTATGTCATTCATTTTCACAGCTGTAGAATATTCTGTTTTATAAAACATAACAACTTATTTGTCTATCTAAGTTTAATGAATTTTAGATGGTTTCCATTTACATGTGTTTCATTATAAGCAGTATTATTATAAGTGTTGAGCATGCCTGCTAAGTTGTAGGCTGTGTGCATGTATAGCTAATGGTAATGCTATATGCATGTATAGCATATAGGTAATGTTAAATGTTTTTTAAAATTATTTGTTACAAATTTTTCATTTTGTCTGGGAGTAAATGAGAGGAGTCCTCATTCTTCATGTCCTCTGGTAGAATTTTTAATTTTCAGTCAAATTGGAAATATGTTAAATCATTTTTTAATCAGCATTTCCCTGAATAATAGTGAAGTGGATCATTTATATTTATATCTTTATTCATGGTTTTTTCTTCTATAGAAACATTTGTTCATATCTTCTGTCCATTTTTTACTTAGGTTGACTATTTATTGATTCATAGGATTTTATAAAACCCTAGAGATTCCTTTGTTACTTATATATATTTCAGATATCTTTCCTTAGTTCTAACACGCACACACAAACACATATATATACAGGGTCCAGAAGAAATAGCACCTGCTCGAGTATGGTTGGTAGGGTAATAATCTGGATGTAATAATTTATAGTGTTAATTTGAACATTTTGCCTAAAATGTCATATGGTATGCTTGAGTGTGATAGTGTTATGTTACAGAATTACATGCTGTTGATTTTGTAATTAAAGATTTGGTAATAAAAAGAGGCGTTATTTGTGCCAGACTCTGTATGTATCTAATATATATACAAGAGTTCTGTCCAGAAGACAATATGAAAAATAGAGACTTTTTTGAAGAAGATTCAAGAAACATTGTACACAGGACAATGGTGCCTCAGTGTCCTTCAAAGTAGGCACCTTGGGACCTCAGACATTTCTGCCAATCGCCATCAGCTGCCCTGTCCTATTTCCCTGAATCTCTTTGACCATCTAAAATCTCTTTCCTTTCAAAGGTGTTACTAGTTTTGGGAAAAACCAGAAGTTGCAGAACATCAAATCTGGGCTGTAAGGGGACTGAGTCACCTGAGTGATTTGGTATGTCACCAAAATCTGCTCAAAATATAATGCATGAGTGTGTGCGTTGTCGTGATGAAGCTTCCAATCCCTATAGCTGTGGTTTTCTGAATCATCTAATTACTTTCTGTGGAGGAATGTTGAAATTTAATGCAAAATTTGATGCAGATTCATTGGTTTATTCACTCAGTCATTTTGAATGTGACAGCCACAGACACACAGTACACATGCTCGCTCAACGTCTACTACGCCTACTGACTAGTACAGTGAAGTAATCATTGTTCATACATGCACATTCCAGTCCACACTCCCTGGCTACCAGGTTACATTAATGTCACACAAACTACTCTAATTACATTAACAATGGTTGGACTTTTTCCAGACAGACCTCTTGTATGTATGTTTTCCCCTTGAAATTTCTCATACCTTATATAGTTGAAGATATCAAACTCTTCCTTTATAATTTGTGCTTTTTAAGCATAATCTCCAAAAGTGTTCTAGACTTTCTTCCAAAAGTTTTTAGGTTTCATGCTTTTCCTTTTACTTATTACATTTGAAACTTGTGTGTGTGATTTAAAGGATCCATTAGGATATTTTTTAAATGGGTAATCAGTTGTTTCTATGCTATATCCAGTGGCTTTATTCATGTAAATATATATACATACATATATATTTTTCTTATATCTTTTAGTTTTATCGATTTATTAGTCTATGTATATGATACTATCACACTCTATCAGTTATTATAGCTTAAAGTGAAGCGATATTATTTAAGATAATTTCCCTTACCTGGTTATTCTTTTCCAGGAATGTATCAGCTATTTTAAATACTTTTATATCCATATATATTTTAAGGTTTGACTTTTCAATTTCATTAAAACCGGGCTGAAATTTAATTGAAGATTTCTTTGAATCGGTTGATAATTTTGAAAAAAATAAGCATTTTTGCAAAATTAAGTTTCCACAATTATGAGCATAGTATATTTTTCTATTTAGTTTTTTACATATGATTAATTAGGTTTTATAATTTTTGAAATATGTATGTCATCTTTTCACATTTATTGCTAGATTTCTTATGTTTTGTTACAACAATATATGGTATCTTTTAAATGTGATTCTGAGGAATTTATTGTTGTATACAAATGCAATAGACTTTTCTACATTGGCCTTACATCTGGCAAATTTCTTAAACTGGTCTTACTCATTCTTTTTACTTTTTAATGAAGTTGATTGGATACTAGGTAGAGAATCTTATATTCTGTGACTAAAAACAACACTGTTCCTTCCTTTATAATCCTTATGTATCTCTGTTTCATTTTTGTTTTTTTATTGTGCTAATCACAACCTCTAATATTTACATGTAGTAGAATGCTCACTATCAACAGCTGGTAGATATCCTTTATCAAGTGCATCAGTCAAGATAACCTTACTTGCTAAAATAAACAACTTTAAAATTTAATAGTTTTAAACATAGAAGTTTAAAACTGTGTTCTAAGCAAATATCTTATACCACAGACCAAGATTCTGCAAACAACAGCTCTGGTGCCAAATCTGGCTTGCTGTCTGACTTTGTAAATAAAGTCTTGTTGAAACACAGCCACACCCATTTGTTTACTTATTGTCTACTGGTGATTTCAAGCTACAGAGGCAGAATGGGATAGCTGCACTAAAAATCGTTTCAGCTCCAACTACTAAAATATTTACTCTCTGGCACTTGACAGAAAAAAAATTTTGCTCCCGCCTGATATAGACCATAGCTTTTGGTCCACTGTTTTCAAATGTACTAACAAACAAAAAAATACATAAATAGAAGTTTCAAATCTGTTTTCCTTCTTCCTTCCTCCATTCCTTCCATTCTTTAATTCTTTCTGTCCTTTCCTTTTTATTTTTCTTTCTACTTTTTTTTACTTTATTGCTGTTCAATTACAGTTGTCTGCATACTCTCCCCTCCCCTCCCCCTCCAATCCTACCTCCCTTCCCTGCCTCCCTCCTCCCCTTGGTTCTGTCCATGTGTCCTCTATAGTGGTTCCTGAAAACCTTTCTCCCCATTGTCCCCTCCCCCCTCCCCCCAGCTATTGTTAGATTGTTCTTAATTTCAGTGTCTCTGGTTAAGTTTTGCTTGCTTTTTGCTTTTGTTGATTATGTTCTTTCTACTTTCTTATCACAACTAAAAGTACCTGTCCTAGTGAAGTCTTCATTTCATTTTATTTCTCTTAGTTGGATCCATTATATAGAAGGAAAGGATGCAGAGAAAGCAAGGAGGGACACAAAGCAGAGAATAGGTACATATTTACTAGACATTACGTGGAACCCATTTGCGACTTCTTGAGCCCTTTCACATGCTTTTAGCTGCATAAAATGTCTTCACACAAAACTCAAAGAAAAATGCTTTTAAAAAAGTTTGAAATAATGCCATACTTCCTGGCTGATGGGCCTTACTGCTTGTGACCTGGCTGGTAGGGAGTCATTTTTATAAGTTCTCCTAGCTGGGATGAAGGGGCATGGGATGCACTCAAATTCAGAGAGGTCTAAGATAAGCTGGGTGCTCCTAATGAAAGCCCTGCCTAGGTGGTGAAGGACAGGTATCAGAAAAAGTAGCCTAATGAGTACAGTAGGGTATGGAACAGCAAACTCTTGAAAGAATTGCAAATGCGTGCTGTGCCAGAATGTCACCTGGGCACTTTCCAGGTAACCTGTTCTGTCTTCCAGTCAGTGTCCTATTATACAACACTGCATATGTTAAAGAGCATAAGTATAGAGTGAGAAATTCAGTCACAGGGAGATTTGTAAATACGTGAAGACTACTCAAATGAGAACAAACACAGGCTACTAATTCAGAACTTGCCATAGCAAGGAAGTCAGCCAACATCCTGGATTTGGAAGGCACTCAAAGACAGGCAGAGGAGTAGGGAAGCTTTACAGTGAAGAAAAGGTGAGGGCAAGGCCTCTGGTGTGTCCTGATTGGAGGTTGTCGATGTGGGAAAGCTGGAGGTGGGTTAACAAAAAATGAGGCATCTTATGTGATGGTTTGGGAAACATATTTGGCTTTCTCTGCTTGGCTCTGAGTTGGAAGGAGGCGCAAAGAATAGGGAAGTTGGCAGTCAGTGATGAAATTCTTACTGTTCTGGGAAATTGCTGCAGAGACTGTGGTTTGGTTACTCTGATTGGTTGCTGCAGAAGTTGTTAGAGATTTATTGTCATATATGGTCTGACCAGTGTCTATTTGTATATTTAGTCTCAGAGAAAAAGAAAAGTATTTGTACAGAAGTTCTTTGCATAAATTCACAGGGGAAAAGGAAATGGTCAAAGAAAGAGAGACAAAGGAAGAAAGATGACTAAGGATAAAGAGAGTGATTGTTGCATCTCTGGTTAGATAATATTATTTAAGTGGAGAAGAGAGTAGAAATGAAAATATAAAATATGTAAGTCACTAGTTTATGCTTTTCATGCCCCTGCAATAAAGAACTAAAGTTCTGTGCCTTGGCTGCTGTGGCTCAGTGGATTGAGTGCTGGCCTGTGAAGCAAAAGATCACTGGTTCAATTCCCAGTCAGGGCACATGCCTGTGTTGTTGGCCACGTCCCCAGTAAGAGACACATGAGAGGCAAGCACACATTGATGTTTCTCTTCCTCTCTTTCTCTTTCCCTTCCCCTATAAAAATAAATAAAATATATTTTTAAGAAAAGAACTAAAGGTCTGTGTTTTATTAGTTTATTAATGTATTTTTTACTTCCACACACTGAAGCGAGACTTAAAAGTTTTTCTGCTTCTTCAAGCCAGCATTTTGATTAAAAGACTAGGTGTCTTCACATGCTGTAAAAAATGAAATATAAAAGCACAATTAGATAGATTGCTAAGAACTGCTTCTAGCAGTGTGTTATAGCACCTCTTGGAGCACTCCTCTTCTTGAAGTTTTGTTGACATTTCATTACCCACCCAGCAAAGTAAGGTTATAACTCAGCTCTTCTAATTTCCACTAACTGAAACTTTAGTACTCAAAATATTTCAACTTAAGTGTACCACCCTTCCGCTTTTAGTAAAGGGAATATAAATTGTCTTTCCATTCCTGAGTTTTAGAACAGATTTTTCTTAGTCTGTACCATTTTTGCTTGGAGCTCAACTGTCAATAATAAATAATATATGTAAGAAATAATTATAGAAATTTACACGAAACCAGCATTGAAGATGGACTAATTTTTATGGTTTCCAACCCATAAATGGTCTAATTTTTAGCAATTTTCTGCTCATGAAAAAACCTTTTAAAAAATCAACTTGTCTTTGAAGCAGAACATACACAGTGGTTCTTTTCACTCACAATGGCATTGAGCTTCGAAATGTTGATTGGTATTTCAAGAGAAATCTGGCTTTTTTTTTCCCCCTCACCTGCTGAGGAAAGCAAACTTATGACAAATTACACAAGTGAAATTCCTTATTATCCTTTGTTATCTAAGTTCTGGAAACAAAGACAGAGCTCTTTATAGCTCATTTGAAATTCATGGATGCTAAATAAAGGGATGTTTGTTGAGTAGTCACAGCCCATAAAGGTTTGAATATTTATAAATATCCACTGAGGTTTAGCCTTTCATTTCGTTATGATTCCGAAACCCTTTATTCTTGGTCTCTAGCTGGCATCAGCTCTTCCTTAGCTTATCTGTGTAGGCAATTAAACAACATAATGACATTTCCTCATTTGCTGACACATAGCAAATACAATCCTGGCATCAAAGTTAGGAGGACAGTGTTCTGGACTTTTCCCTGCCACTAACAGACACGTGATTGTTGGCATTCCTTGAGCTTTCCGAACTGTAGTTTGTTCACGTTCTAAATGACAGATTTGCATTAGATAACCCAGGCAAAACTTTTAAGGGCAATATTTCACAACTGTAAAAAAAAGTGACCAACTGGCTAGCAACTGACCTTCCCCAAATTTAATGTTTTTTAAAGAGCTGAGGTGACATACTAATGGTCTCTGTGGCCTCTGAACAAAGCATAGCTAATTTTATATTATCAAGATGTCTTCATACAATTGTTACAACAGCATCCTTATTAACCACAAAATAAATTATTGGACAGGTGAAATAAATGCTTGCAAGACAATATGCAAAAGGAAGAGAAAGCAAACAGAAAAAAGAATGGTAATCAATATTTATGCAAAGGATATTCCCATCTATGCCTCTGACAGAAAATGTCACAGCTACAGCTGGGATGAGGGGATTAAAGGGATTATCAGCTTCTTTTTCAATAAGTCATTCATTTACTTATTCACTCATCTATTCATTCAACAATTTTTCTTCTAGACAGTATATATACATATAACACAGGCAAGATATAGAACTTACAGTGAGGACTGACAATAAACAGGTGACAAAAATAATAAATAATAAAATTTTCAAGGAGTGATGGTGCTATGAAGAAAAAACAGCTTGGATGGTGATCATACAATACAGTATGCAGATGAAGTATTATAGAATTGTATGCCTGAAACATTTATTAACCAATGTCTCTCCAATAAATTGAATAAAAAAGACATTTAAGGAATTCAAAAAGAATAAAACATAAATATGATAATGAATAGTGGAGGGTTGGAGAGCAAGAGACTTCAAGGGGCTGCAGATTAGAAGGTTAGGAAAGGAGACAATTAGTTAAAGACCAGGAAGGAGAGAGTTGCAGGTAAAGGTAGCAATAGGTACTAAGGCTCAGAAAAGAGAGAGTTTGGGGTTTCCAAAAGAAAGCAAAAGTGGGTGTTCCAGCCAAGATGGAAGCATAAGTAGAAACCCTTCGCTTCCTCGCACAACCAAAAGGAGGATAACAACCAATCTAAAATCAATAAACAACCAGAAGCACCAGAAAATCAAACTGCAAGGAACTCAGACAGCCAAGGAATTAAAGAAACAATCAACCAGACCAACCAGATGAGTAAGAAGGGCAGACAGAGAGAACCTGCCACAAGGCAGTGGACTGTGAGGGTGGGGCTGGCTGAAGGGGAAACTGAGACTCAGAGCTGACTGTTGACTATAGTGGGGGTTGCCATGTTGGGAGACACTCCTACTCTCATACAAGGGTGTTGCAAAGTGGGCCAGAGCCAAGCAGGTGACCTGCATTGTTCCCTCTCTTGCCCCTCCCCCATAGACAGTGCCCAGCACAGCAAAGAGGGATGCACTGCCCTGGTGAATACCAAAGGTGTTGCCCCCTTACAACTTAACAGGTGTACCAAGACAAAGAAATAGGGCTCAAATGAAAGAACAGATCAAAACTCCAGAAAGAGCTAAGTGATGAGGAGATAACCAACCTATCTGATGGAGAGTTTAAAGCCCTAGTAATCAAAATGCTCACAGAACTGAGCTTGGTCACAAAATGAAAGAACAAATGAAGACTACCCAAAGTGAAATACAGCAAAATATTCAGGGAACCAACAGTGACAGAAAGGAAACCGGGACTTAAATCAATGATTTGGAACAAAAGGAAGAAATAATCATCCAACCAGGACAAAATGAAAAAAGAAGAATTCATAAGAATGAAGAGAGGCTTAGGAACATCCGGGACAACTTTAAATGTTCCAATATCCAAATTATAGGAGTGCCAGAAGGAGAAGAACAAGAGCAAGAAATTGAAAACTTATTTGAAAACATAAAGAAGGAAAACTTCCCCAATCTGGCAAAGGAAATAGACTTCCAGGAAGTCCAGAGAGTACCAAAGAAGTTGGACCCAAAGAGGAACACACCAACGCATATCATCATTAAGTTACCCAAGATTAAAGATAAAGAGAGAATCTTAAAAGAAGCAAGAGGAAAGGAGTTACCTACAAAGGAGTGTCCGTAAGACTATCAGCTGATTTCTCAGAAGAAACCTTGCAGGCGAGAAGGGGCTAGAAAGAAGTATTTGAAGTCATGAAAGGCAACGGCTTATATCCGAGATTACTCTATCCAGCAAAGCTGTCATTTAGAATGGAAGGGCAGATAAAGTGCTTCCCAGATAAGGTCAAGTTCAAGGAGTTCATCACCACCAAGCCATTATTGTATGAAATGTTAAAGAGACTTATCTAAGAAAAAGATTAAAAATATGAACAGTAAAATGACAACAAACTCACAACTATCAACAAATGAACCAAAAAAAAAAAAAAAAGAAACAATGAAAACAAAAACTAAACAAACAACTAGAGCAGGAGCAGAATCAGAGAAATGGACATCACATGAAGGGTTTTCAGTGGAGACGGGGAGGGAAGGAATAGGGGGAAAGGGTACAGGGAAGAAGAAGCTTAAATTGGTAGGCATAATATAGATGGAGAGAGGTCAAAAATGGTGTAGGAAACAGAGGACTCAAAGAACTTATATGTACAACCCATGGACATGAACTAAGGGGCAAGGAATGCTGGAGGGTTGGGAGGTGCAGAACAGAGAGGGGGTAAAGGGGAAAAAATTGGGAAACCTGTAATAGCGTATTCAGTAAAATATACTTAAAAAAATAAAAAAGAAAAACTATTATGGTAGCTGAGTCCAGTGGGCAGAAAGAAGAATTGTTTGAGGTGAGATAGGGAAAGGGCCAAGTGCAAATCACACAGAACCTTGTAGGAAGTATTAAATCATCTGGATTTTTGAAGTTTCTCCAAATATACTGCTGTACCCTTTATGGCATCTAAGAAAGTAAATGTGATCACATACATGATTAGATAGTGTCTCAGAAGACATCTGTAACAATAATAACAATAATAACAACAACAACTAACTTTTATTGAGTACTACTTAAAAATTGGCTAGCCATTGTGCAGAGAGCTTTTATGTATTGATTCAGGTACTTCTTATACAATCCTTAGGTAATTATCACCAGATCCCTTTACAAATAAGAAAGGTGAAGCTTATCGTTTCTACATGACTTGTTAAAATAGACATAACTAAAAAGTGAAAGATCAAGGTCAGAACCCAGGATTCTGACTCATAGCCTAATTTAGATTTATTTAAAATGTGATGGGCATAGTAGAGGTCAGGGGGAAGATATATGGTTAGAATGAAAGCTCTGTGAAGGAAGAAATCTCTGTTGTGCTGACGCCAGCAGGACATAGAGAAGTGAGTACCTTTCACATAGTTGACGCTCAAAAAGATATTGATTGCATAAATCTAAAATTTGCAGGTTTTAATGTAACTGGGAAGGAGGCCAAGAGAATAGATGCCATTTGGCATTCTTTTCCTAAAGTTCACATTAATTTTTCTCTCCAAAAATTGTCTTATTTTCCTCTAAACTCCCTTTTTTCCTGTTTATTTAAACCATTGATTCCTATGACCTCCATGATGAGCATCTTTACCCCAACTCCTCCATTTTCTTGTCCCATTGCCAGTCCTGTAGGGTTCCTTCTCAATGTTCCTTTCCACTAGGCACCTGCTAATTTACTCACTTCCTGGTTAAGGTACTGTATACATTCTCACTGGAATCCAGGCCCTGCTTCATTATATCGGGATCTGATAATGAGAAGTGTATCCACTTTACCTATCATTAACCACGTCCCCTCAATGTGGTGGGCCTTGGAACAGATGCCCATGAAGCTGGTGTTCTTGCCAGTTATATCAGGGACTGAGTAAAAGCAGGATCAGGTTACTGGGAGAGGAAAAATAAGCACAGAATTTGAGGAGACACATATAGGTAAAGGTAAAGGCTAAAAGGCCTTATCAGAGGCCAGATAACAAATACAAGGATATATTTGTTATATATAAGACAGCATAGTCAAGCAACAATTGCAAGAATTGGTGAGTGCCCGTAAATTTGGGCCTCTATCTTCCTAGAAAGAACAGAACAAGGTAGGTGGTCAGAGGGGCTACTGACCTAAAAAAAACCAGAAGTGTCACAGAAGCTGAGAGTATGAATAGACAACTTTAAGGTCAACAGATAATTACCTGCATTTTTGTTCCAATATTAGTTATTAACATTTGTTTCTTGCTTTCTGAGAGCCAGTCCTGAGTAAGAGTGGCATGTAGGGGGTGTTAAATGATACCAGGAAAGAATGGACATAGTTCCTCTGATGATCTGTGCACCACATGAACCTATCTGCCAAAGACTGGCAGAATAGGTGGAGTGGGGCCTGTGAAAAAGGCAAACTGGCTTCATAAAAATCTCTCTTCATGTCTTTTTATTCACAATCTCATTTATTTCATTCTATCTAGGATGGCAAGTTGAGATCAGGTCAAGGAGATATGTTTAACATATCTGTTAACATCAAAATTATTCTTCTAGGGCTGATCAATCAATGATAGCTTTATAATGCTATTAATATTAGAAAATGTAAATTTAATTTCCTTTTTATTTACCCTTAATGTGATTTTCAAGACATTCCTTGGCCATACCCCAATCTTTCCCTCAGCATTAAGTTTCCTGTGTTTTCAGAGGTTTGTGTCTTCCAAGGGTTCTTGGCCTGGCAAGCTTGGATTTAGGCAACCAAGGTGAATTTTGGAGAGCCCATGAGTTCTGGGTAACTTCACATAAATTATATGGAAGTATACATGTGCATTTACTTGGCTTCTTAAAGGGCTCTGTGACTCCCCCAAAAGTTAAAACCCGTTACATGATTCCCTCAGCCTCAAATAATTGCTTCCTTATTACTATTGTCAGGTGACATTATTTGTTCTTATTCTTTAAGACTTGGCTGATGTCACCCCCATTCTAGAATCCCAGGGCAAAACCAAATCAACCTTTACTCTCAACTGACATCATGGTTTGGATGAACCTCTAATGAGAACATATTTCTATTTGACTCATGGTAAGATCAATAATTAAATGCCATTCTATCCTGAAGGATTGATAGGTTCTTGGGGAGAGGAAAACTCATACTATATTTACCTTGTGTACACTGGTTGCAGCAGTACTTTATAAGTAGTAAATACAAAAAATAATTTTTGCATTGAATTGAACAGGACAATGTTCACTTTTATTACATTTAACAAATTTTGGAAAGTATCTTCCTGGGTTTATGGTACTCACGCTACTTCTTATTTTTTCTACCTTTGTCTTCTTATTGATTGAAATGCCATTGGCTTAACTGTAGCCATGCCTGAGCAGTCTCTTTCCACACTCACACTCCCAAACCTCATGTGGCATGGCATGGCTCTACTTCCAGCCCGAAGCCCAGTTTTCTGCCCACCAGTTCCTGCAATTTTATTGTGAACTTCAGCTTCAAGTTAGCCTCTTGCCACTTATTCAACAAAGACCTTTGGAAGAAACTATTATGTACCAGAAACTGTTATGTTCCTCTGAACCTAGTATTGAGGTTTGAAAGGTAAGTAAGAATAGACACTGACTTACAACAACCACCTATAGTTTGCACAACTTTTGAGTGTTGATTTTGGTCCTTAATATATCAGCTTCATGTCACATTTAAATTTCTCAATGATTTTGCCCACCTTACTCTTTGCAAGGCTCAAAAAGATAGCTGTGAATATTGGCTTTGTTGGCCTCTAAAAGGCCCTGAAATATTGTGTTGCAGTTTTTTTTTTATAATTTGATTTACATATGTAACTAAAGTTTGATAACCACACCATTTTTTGGCTATTTTTACAATTTTGTTTTGCTGCCATCATGGACTGTCTTGTCCTGCAGCAGAAGAATTCCACATTAGGATGAGAGATGTTTCCTCTAAATATGGAATAGTTGCTAAGCAATCATAATAATGAAATGGATAGTCAGCATAATGCGCCTGTGTTTTCTCATTATGGCATATTTTGCTGTGATGTTTCTGTAATGCATGTACCACTTCTATGTATTAAAAATGATATAAGTGATCATTATAGAAATATCATCTTTTTCACATGATAATATTGGGGACTGCTTTCTTAGTGGAAAGGGTACTGTCACTTGGAAGTTAAATTTTAAGCAGATTCCTTTGTTTATAGTGTATAAGTAATAAAAAGAAGTTTAATAGAGCACTTCCTTCACTTTCTCTTCTTTTTGTGTTGTTTCTCACTTGCTCTTATGTCTTTGGGACTCCCAACTATGCAAAGATCATTTCCACATCTAGATGGGTCTGTGCTATAAAGAGCCTCTGAAAAGCCTAGACATACCTGAGGAAAAGAAACCTTGATTTTGTTTTACATAGAGAATAAAAGAAAAAAAATGTAGGGACCCCTTCAATGTGAAATGAATCAGTATCAGAGGATGTCCACCTTTTCTTTCTGTATATCCTTCCTTCTATATCTCTTTCCATTGAGCTGTGTAAGCAATAGTTATCATTAGTGTATTTGTTGTGACTATTGAGGCTTCTTGCTATTTAATTTCTTGGGTCTATAGCTCTGACGCATATGGGATATTTGGAAGGATTCTGGCTATTGTTTTTATTGGCAAAACAATATCTATGCCATCCATTCATGCTGAATTTACACTGTTTATGCCATCATTATTTTTCAACTTAGCTTCAGTGCCAGTTTAACTTTTCTTTACTTTTAAATGCATCTCACATTATAATTTCTTCTCTGAATTTTTTATTTCCAGTCACTCTCAAGTGGTTTAGGTTTTAGTTGCTTTCTAATTTTTACATGTGTATGCCATAGTTTATTATATATGTTACTTTGGGCAAGTCACATAATTGTTCTCAGCTTCTGTCTCCTTCTATGGAAAGTAGTTATAATATTATTGATTTTAATGAATTCTCTAAGGTGATGCCATTCTTCTTTGTGTCAGATTCATAACTTAGTCTCCAGAGAAATGAAAGTCAGACTTATTTTTTCTTCTGCCAAAGTGCTCAAGAGATGTCTTTTATATAGCTCTCCATCTACTTGCTTTCATCACCAAGAAAGGATCTGGTTTTATAGTTGAAAAGTTCACCTTCATTGGGTCACATTTCATCCTTGTGTAGAGTTACTGTATTCACAGTGAGTGCTCACTTGAGTTGTCTTTTTTTCCTGGACCTGCATTGCTCAGGTGAAGTGGGTGCCCCACCTCTACTTCCTACAACCAAGACACAGGCACACTGAGACAAGGTTACTGCGTGAAAGAGGTTGCTATTGTTGTTGTGCATGTTCATGAGAGTGTGTGAGGCATGCCTGTTCCTCTTGCAGATGGTTGGGAAAGTCAGAGTCTATTCTGTAGCCCTACCACTTGCTGCAGGTGGGCCCCCAATATTAGGTTAAAGAGCAACAAAATAAAGAGTCCTTATTTCCCAACTATTCCTTCCCATCCAGCTATAGCCAAAGCCTCGTTTTTTAAGAATAGCTTGGTACAACAGTAAAACTAACACATGGGCTTCACTTGATCTTTTAGTGTCTATTTACCCATTATTTAGAAACCAAAGAGTGGAAATGGGTGTGTTAATGAATTTTACACCCAGACTCCCCCATACTCATCTAAACTTCAACAAATTATTGTGAAAATTAAAGAAGGTGTCATGTGTAAGAACATTTGCATTCCTTATACATTAGTGTAATCTTTCATTTTGAAAAGGATTTCAATTTGTTTTCCTTTCATGATATATTTTGCGCATGTAAGGTGCATAGTGACATGTTGGGCATGTAGGATGCTCAATGAAGTTAGTTTTTACTAACCGACTAGCTTTTAGATGCTCATAAAACTCAAGACTGGTGTCTTGCCTAGCAATATAAAGAATACACTTTGTTCTGTTTATTTTATTACTTTCTGTTTTTACTTTTACTTCATTTAATGGCATAATTTTACCTTTATAAATCCTCTAATTAAAAATATCTTATCAACATGTTAATTTATTTCTGCCATACAATATGACAGGTTTCGATTCAGTTCAATATTTTCTGTGTGATTAAATACATATTTTACACATGCTATACAAATAAATATATATCATTTCTTTTATGTAGTGTTCTTTAAAATATTATATGAGTAGGTGAGACCCCTAATATTATATGAGTAGGTGAGACCCCTTTACATTAATTTTGCTCTTTAAATATTTGACTTCTTATTAATTTTTTAAATAAGTAATGCAGTAACATGGTTCAAATATCAAAACTCTGTAACAACCATATATTAAGTCTGGCTCCAACCCCTGTTTCCATCCACTCTGACTCCCTATCTTTCACAACAAGCAACTGCATCATTTGTGTACCCTTCTCGTGTTTCTTTTTAATTTTTAAATTACAGTTGACATATGATATTATATTAGTTTCAAGTGTACAGCACCATGTTAGACATTTATATAACTTACACAATGCTCACCCTGAAAATATAGTACCCATCTGACACCTTATGTAATTATTACAATATTATTGACTGTATTCCCTATGCTATACTTTACATCCCCATGACTATCCTATAACTACCAATTTGTACTTCTAAATCCTTTTACCTTTTTCACACATCTCAGACAAGGACACAAAAAACACACAAAGACATAGAAGGTAAATAAAATGTTACTAAACAATAAATAGGTTAACACTGAGATCAATGAAAATATCAAAAGATACCTTGAAACAAATAAAAATGAGAACACAACAACAAAAAATCTATGGGACACAGTAAAAGCAGTCCTAAGAGGGAAATTTATAGCATTACATGCCTACCTACACACGCACAAAAAATCTCAAGTGCCCTGGCTGGTGTGGCTCAGTGGATTGAGCACGGGTTGTGAACCAAAGGGTCACCGGTTTGATTGCCGGTCAGGGCACATGCCTGGGTTGCAGGCCAGGTCCCCAGCAGGGGCCACGTGAGAGGCAACCACACACTGATGTTTCTCTCCCTCTCTCCCTCCCTTCCCTTCTGTCTAAAAATAAATAAAATCTTTTTTAAAAATCTCAAGTAAAAGAATCTAACTTTACACTAAAAAGAACTAGAAAAATAATAATAAATGAAGCACAAAGTGAGTAGAAAGAAGGAAATAATAAAGATCAGAGCAGAAGTAAACAAAACAGAGTCTAAAAAAATAATATTAAAGATCAATGAAACCAAGACTGGTCCTTTGAAAAGATAAACAAAATTTATGAACCTTTAACCAGACTTACCAAGAGGAAAAGAGAGAGGACCTAAATAAATACAATCAGAAATGAGAAGGTAGAAATAACAACCGACACCAATGAAATACAAAGAATTATTAAGAAAATACTACAACCAACTCTATGCCAACAAATTGGACAATCTAGATGAAATGTATAAATTCCTAGAAACCTACAATCTTCCAATAATGAATCAAGAGCAAACAGAGAATCTGAACAGACCATGTATAACTAATGAAATAGAAGAAGTAGTGAAAAATAAAAAACTTCCAACAGACAAAAACCTGGACCAAATAGCTTCACAGGTGAATTTTACCAATCATTCCAAGAAAAACTAACACTTATCCTTCGACTATTGGCTAAAAAATTGAAAAGTGTGGATGGTACAATATCTGCAAATCAATAAATGTGATTCACCACAGAAACAAAATGAAGGTTAAAAACTATATGATAATATCAATAGATTCAGAAAAATCATTTGATAATATCCAGCACCAATTTCTGATTAAAAACATCTCAACAAAATAGGACTAGAGGAAATGTTCATCAATGTAATAAAGGCTATATATGGCAAACCCATAGTCAGCATCATACTTGATGGACAAAAACTACAGGCTTTTTTCCCTTAAGATTGGGAACACAGGGATGTCTGCTTTTACTACTCTTACTGAGTGTAATGCTGGAAGCCCTAGCCACACCAACCAGGCAATAAAAGACATAAAAGGCATTCAAATTAGAAATGAAGAAATAAAACTGTCATTGTTTGCAGATGACAAAACACTGTATATAGAGAACCCTAAAGATTCCACTGAAAAACTGAACTGATAAATGAATTCAGTAAAGTAGAAGGAAACAAATTATAGTAATTGTTTACAGATATAATATTATTGCCACTTTTATTTTCATATTTTTTATCTTTTTTCTCTTCTTCCTCTTCTTAAAGATTCTTAAACATTTTTTGTAATACTAGTTTGGTGGTAATGAACTCCTTTAGCTTTTTTTTTTTTTTTTTGCCTGGGAAACTCTTTATATGTCCTTCCATTCTAAATGATAGCAGTGCTGAGTGAAGTAATCTTCCTTGGTTTTCATCACTTTGAGTATTTTGTGCCAGTCCCTTCTGGCTTCCAAAGTTTCTGTTGAGAAATTAGCTGACACTCTTATGGGAGCTCCCTTGTAGATAACTAAATGCTTTCCTCTTGTTACTTCTAAGATTCTCTCTTTGTCTTTAACCTTTTGCATTTTAATTATGGTGTGCCTTGGTGTGGGCCTCTTTGGATTAATCTTGTTTGAAATTCTCTGCACTTCCTGGACTTGCATGTCAATTTCTTTCACCAGGTTAGGGAAATTTTCCATCATTATTTTTTCAAATGGTTTTTCAATTTCTGTATCTCTTCTCCATCTGGCACCCTCATGATATGAACATTGGTATGCTTGGAGTTGTCCAACAGGCTCCTTACACTATACTCATTTGGGGGGCTTCCTTCCTTCCTTCTTTTTTTTTTCCTGTTCTGATTGGGTGTTTTCTGCTTTCTTTTCTTCCAAATCACTGATTTAATCCTCTGCTTCATCTACTCTACTGTTGATTCCCTATAAGGTATTCTTCATTTCAGATTTTGTAGTCCTCATTTCCAACTGTTTTTTTTTCTATATTTTCTATCTTAATTTTTATGTTTCCTATCTCTTTGTTGAATTTCTCACTATGATTCTCTACTCTTCACCTAAGTTCATTAAACATCCTTATAAACAGTGTTTTTGAACTTGCATCTGGTAGATTGCTTATCTCCACTTTGTTTTAGTTTTTTTTTTTTTCTGGGTTCTTTGTACTGGGTACTTTTTTCTTTGTTCTTTCATTTGGACAGGTTTCTTTATCTCATGTTGGCTGCTTCCCTGTGTTTGTTTTTGTGTATTAGGTAGAGCTACTACATCTCTCCATCTTGGTAGAGTGGCCTAACGTAGTAAGTGGTAAGTGTCATGAAGGGCCTAATGGCACAGCCTCCTCAGTCACCTGAGCTGGGGATTCCAGGTGAAACCTTCCTGTGGGTTGTGTTCACCCTCCTGTTGCAGCTGAATATGGATTTCTGTTGGCAGGTAATTGAGAGGAATTTAACCCCAGGCTGATTGGCTGTGAGGACAGGCTAAGAACACTGTGGAAGATATGCTCTGCAGGAGCGAACACCACAGAGCAGAAACCACTTTAGCAGGGTTCAGATACCCACCGGATCCTCCACAGCAAAGATATCCCTTCCGATTTTTTTCCATCATGTGTGAGTGTGGGACCAAGCCATTCCATGTTTTCGCTCCTCCTACCAGTATCAATGGCTTATTTTTTATGCACTTAGTTATAGATTTCAGGTGGCTCAGAATAATGATTGTTCTGTAGTTTACTTGTAATTTTTACATGGTTGTGGAATGTTCCAAGTATAGCATTTACCTATGCTGCCATCTTGACTGGAAGCCCTAATTCTGCTTTTAAAATTAACACATTTCATTATTAATTTATCTTTTCAGCTTTCCTAAGTATTCTTTGAGTGTACTTTTTATTTGTTTTCATTTCATTTGTTTCTCTTTCTTGAAAGCATCTGAATTTTCAGGTTGAATTTTTATTCTCTAATATCATCTGTAGCTATCAAATTTTTGGTCTTATTGTATTCACCTCTTCATTCTTTCCTCTAAATAAATTTTGCCTCAAAATAAACAAAAAAGATTTCACAGATGAAGGAGCTAAAGTTCAGAGGTAAAATAACTGGCCTGAAATCTTACTGTTGGTAAGTAGCATCACACCTTTTAAAATAAAATTTTTACTTTTGATTTTAACTACATTGCTTTTTTTACTCACTAAGTGCTCTTGGTTATACAATTACTTGACATTCTCAGGGGTCACCTGGATTTATTATCGGATTTGGATTGTGTTATAATAGATAAGCCAACATTATTATTATTTTTAATTACTTTATTGTTGTTCAATTACAGTTGTCTGCATTTTCTTCCCATCACCCCCCCACCTGATCCGAATCCACCTCCCTCCCTTCCTTCTACCCTCCTGCTTGGTTTTGTCTATGTGTCCTTTATAGTAGTTCCTGAAAACCCTTCTCCCCACAGTCTCCTTCCTGCTTCCATCTGGCTATTGTTAGATTGTTCTTAATTTCAATGTCTCTGGTTATATTCGCTTGCTTTTTTCTTTTGTTGATTATGTTCCAGTTAAAGGTGAGATCATATGATATTTGTCCCTCATTGTCTGGCTTATTTCACTTAGAATAATGCTCTCCAGTTCCATCCATGCTGTTGCAAAGGGTATAAGCTCCTTCTTTCTCTCTGCTGCATAGAATTCCATTGTGTAAATATACCATAGTTTCTTGATCCACTCATTTGCTGACATTATTATTTTTAAAAATATTATGTTAAATTTATTTATTAATAGTGTATAAAGGCTACTTTATACAGGCAGTGAATTCCAGTTGTGAATTTTGGAAGAAAGACATCTTTATCCATATAGCTATATAGATACAGACATAGATATGCCTTTATTAATCAGAAAAATTCAAAACACTTTAACTTTGTCCTATGTGCTTCCTTATGACAAATTTAGATTTCAAAGAAAGTGTGTCTTTTGTTTCCTATATCCAATATTATATTGGTGTTAATTACTAGTATTTGGGTAGACTATTAAGTTTAATAAATGTTGTTTAATGTTGCTAACTCAGGGAATTGTCTGTGCTAGTTTCTCCAGAGGAGGAAATCGAGGGTCAAAAGAATTGACACTTGTCGATAAATTAGTAGCTTAGTAGAAACTTAGATACAGGTCTTCTGCCTCCAAATTTTCTCTTCTTTTTTGAAATTAAATATCAGTTTGGGCCCAATCAGAAGGAATTTGAAATTTGTGCATAAGAGGCTTATTTTTTTTCCTTTCCAAAGATTTTTTGCTTTTCTTTATATAGTACATATTTGTTTCTAATCTTAAGATATATACAATTATGTCATATATTTGTATATTATATATATATGTTTGCAGTATATATAAGTGTGTGTATATATATATATATATATTTGTTTCTGTATCCAGTAATATTTGCCTCTTAAAAGATATTCTGTATGTGCATCTTTCATTTTCAAAACACAGTCTCTAAATGCTCCACCCCAAATCAAATGAAGAGGACATATGCAGAGTAAGCTGCTTGATGATCATGACCACCATGTGTAACACTAAGTATCTGACAAAGTGACTGCAGAAACATCACAGAGCCCGAGAGCTATTCTAATTGGCTTCTGTTCTTCTCCATATACTTAGAACTGATTCAACCTTGGATGAATGGACGCATGTGCTTATACTACAGGGGTCAGTGAATTTCTTTAGCTTTCATAGAAAAATTCAAGTGAGCTTTATGGTGGTTGAATAAAATAACCCAAAACTTTTTTAGTCCAGCATGTTGTAGAAGCTGAGCTAATTTTCTATAGTAAATTACAGGTTCCATATATTTAGTTTTATCCAGTAAAAGGACTAAGAATGTAATATTTAAGGTTTTGTGGCCTAAGCATCTGTAATTACATGGATGACTTACCAAAAAATCTTTAAGTCTTGTTAAATAAAGGTGGACTTAAGAGCTAAATACATTTGAAATTATTATCTTTACAAATACCTCAATAAAAATGTCATTAAAACTATAAGATATCGTATACTATTTTGCTTGGCCTCTCTGATTTTAGATCAAACTTATTGATGTCCAGTGGATACCAAATGTTAATTAGTAAGTAGACACATAATCTTGATTTTACATGGATTCTTACTGAATAATATGTATACTTTCATGGGGGCACTGCTAAAGAGTTGTTTTTGTATCACATATTTAGTGGTCAAATTATGTTTATTTTGTCAATTGGCATATTTGTTTGGAAATTTACAGTTCCATAAGATGCCTGTTGATTTATTCTCCTGAAATCATGAATTCCCTAAGATGGTTTTAAGAATTCATTGGTCTTGACCTCAATTACTCATTTTCCTATTCTGTCATGTCCTGAGGCTTATTAGAAGAATATTTCTTGAAAAGAAAAATCTGTGTTGCCAAATCTAATAAACTTTTCTCACTAAGGTCATTTTTTTGTTTATTGAACAAAGAGTATTTGGATTCCTACCTATTTTTCAGGAGTTTTGCACAAGTCTGGTGATTCACTGGCAAATGACCAAAATACGGTGTCTTCATCATTCACAGAGCTTCCAGTTTAGTAAACAGCCAAAAATAGTGAAGAGAAGGAGAATGAAAAAGGTGAAGTTTAGAGTGTCACAGGACATACAGTATATGAAAAAACTGAGGGCTGTAGACTGAAGGGGACTCAGTGTCCACAGTGTTTTGGAAGGGGAAAAGCGGGGAGGAGACATAGATGGCAGAAATTTAGAAACTGAAGGACAGGCAGAAAGAGAATCAGAAAAGCAGGAGAAAAGAGAGAATGGCAAAAAATTGGCAGGGTGAAAAAGAAGCTGAACAACCAAGAACTAAATGAGGTATAACAAAGATAAAAATGAAGTGACAGGGGTAGGAAACAATGGGTTGGAGAGGGCAGAGTTGAACTCCTGTTTTTGTCTCCTAAGAATCCCTTCCTCACCTAGCATAAGAGTTTTCAGTTCCATACATGCTGTCACAAAAGGTATAAGCTAGTTGGTAAAAGACAAATAGCATATGATCTCACTTATTGGTGGAATCTAGTGTTCAAAATGAGCTAACAAGCAAAATAGAACCAAGGACATAGAAACACAGAAGAGACTGAAAGCTGCAAGAAGGGAGAGGGGGAGGTGGGAACTCGTTGAAAGAAGGTATAGGGATTAGTCAAAGAACATAGATGCCTGACCCACGGACATGGACAATGGTGTGGGGATTGACCATGGGAGTGGGGATGGGCTGGGTGGAGGAGGGCAAAGGGGAAAAAATTTGAACAACTGTAGTAGCATAAACAATAAAATATTTAAACTAAAAATAAAATCAAATAAGAGAATTGTAAAAAAGTTTTAAAAATCCCTTCCTCCTCTTTTGGTACTAGTGCTCTGACCCAGTGCTCCCCTAGTCTTCGTGCACAGTCTTCAGGAAGATTGATCCCACACTCTAGCAGTGGTAGGCTAGGGCTGGAGGCATGCCCTCAGACAGTCAGACTTACAGCTCAGATGTGGGCCAGAAATTCCACACTAGGTTAGTGAGAACCATCCTAGAGATTTTTCCTGGAACTGTTACAAAAAAGTTCTAATCTTTCATTGGATATTAAGCTGATAGAGAGTAAGCTTAGAGTTATTTGTGGGAGCATACTGAAGAATAAATCCAGCCCAGAGAAAAGTAGAGTTAATTTAAGAAAGAGATTACTGGAGATATTGTTTGAGCACCTAGACCCAGTAGCAGCTGATTTCTTTAGGGATATCTCCTTTTCATTAGCTATAAGTTGGGTTTTCCTGACATGTAATTCCAAGCATTCTGACTATATGTGGCTTAGGGCAGTTGTGAATTGAGGGTTTTAGGGAAGGCTGGCAAAGAAGAAAGATCCATGTAATTAGAATTGTTTTGTCTGTCATGATGGCAAGTTTTTGGAGGTCAGTGTTGTCTGTCACTGGGCACTTTCCAAGACTGGGCAGGTCCAGCTCAATTCAGGCCTGTAGACTACATTAAGGTATGATGAAGAGCAAAGACCTTCTCTGGATAAAGGAGTCTGTAGCAGGGTGTGACCTGATCTTAGGTCAGAGAGGATGTCCTAAAACTAAGGCTTTTTGGCAGCAATGGAGTTGCTGAAGCAGAGATTCTATTTCAGTTTATGCTTATTCTCTCTGTGTGTAGGAGAAGTAGAAACCAGAAAAATAAATGGCACCAGTGTTGGCAAATAAGTCTAGGTATAGGACCGAGGGTCTCAAAGGGCTTCACCAATGGTTCACTTGGTGCCTATTTTGTCACAATTTTTATTTCAGGTTTCCTCAATGGTATTATTACATAAAAAGTGTTGATCTTAAAACTTTCACATAACAAATGACTTACATAAGACAAATGTTATATTTTCTTATCTTTTCCTGTTTTGAGCATACCACCACTCAGTCCTTAAAAAAAATAAAGCCTATATATACACATCACTTAATACGTAAAATAAAAGTTACTGTATTTGTCATTTGAAAATTTAAAAAATCACCATAAGATAAAAGGTAGAGACATAGAATTATTCCCATGTACCCATTTTAACCTCATATTTCTTGCTAACTCAGATGTTAGACTATCCATTTAATGTTGATTTCCATAACACTGTAATTTTACCCTAACATCTCAAGAGTTTCAAGGAAATTACAAATACAGTGTCTTATACTGAAGCATTTGTAGAGGAACTCTGCCTAAACATAACGATCAGGGTCTTTGGAAAGTAATGTGTCTTTAAACCTCTTGGTTGCAAGGAAAAGACATCTACAAGCCCCAAAAGTAAAAGAAAAATTCAAGGAAGGATGTGAATAAAAATCATAATAAAAATATTGATAGTTGCAGCTACTACTTCTGGGTGTTTAATATGAGTTACTATGCTAAACACTTTACTTACCATGTAATACTAATAAACAAATTATGATGTACATTTCTCTAATTTTCCCATTTTGTACATGGGAAAACTGAGCCCTATAATTACTTAGTAGCTCCTCTATGTTTACACAAACAGGAAAAGGTGGACCTGAGAAGCAAACTCAGTTTTTTGATGTCCAGGCTTCATGTACATCAAAGGGCAGGATAGGTAGCATGAGTCAACAGAGGTTGAACTGGGCACTGGAAATCCAGGAAGTGAGAGTGTTTCTCCATCTCTCTCACATCAGCCTCACTTGTTAGACTACTTACCTCTTACAGAATGTATTATATTCTCTTCTAAATGTTTTCTGTATTTATTTCATCTCCCAATTGCTTTGTCTTGCTCTCAGCCAAATATGCCTTAGCTAATATTGAGTCTACAAGAGGTTTTGTCTGAAATCCCTACCACTTACTGACTTCAATGTTGTCTTCCTGGTCCAGCTTTCTAGGGGGGGAAAAACTCAATTGGCCCTTTTTGACAAATTAGGTCTTCCCTTTAACATGGACAGTGGGCAAGGATAGTTCTCTGAAGGATGATTGCACTGGTATCCCACAAGCTATGAAAATGTCCAAACTGTGTGACCCAAAGCATAAGCTCAATAGGAAATCAGAGAAGGAAGAGCACAGTGAGAGCTTCCTGGAGGATATTGAACCTGGACCAGTCCTTGAAAGCTGGGAAATCTGGCCTGGCAGATACCGTGTTGGGATATTCCAGACAGGGACATAACATGAAGGGCATCAAGGAGGAGGGAATGTGAACAGCAGTTTCTGGAGTAAGAGAGAAAGATGTTCTTCCTGTATCCAGTTGTTTATGGAGGAGGCGCTAGAAAAGAAAATAGTGAAAGATTTTATTTCTTCAAAGTTTTATCCCTAATATATGTATTTTTTTGGACTGGCAAGAATATGCTATTTAGCCTGACTGGTGTAGCTCAGTGGATTGAGCGCGGGCTGGGAACCAGAGGGTCCCGGTTCGATTCCCAGTCGGGGCACATGCCTGGGTTGCAGGCTAGGTCCCTGTGAGGGCCATGTGAGAGGCAACCATACATTGCTATTTCTCCCTCCCTTCTCCTCTCTCTAAAAATAAATAAATAAAATCTTTTAAAAAATGTTAAAAAAAAGAATATGCTATTTAATATTATGACATTACAGAATTTCTTCCATTTAAGGCATCATAATATGGCAAAAAGAGCAAGTGGCAGAGGAGCTGACTTGTGGTCACTGCATCTCAGAGCAATTAAACAACTTTGGGTCCAATCACTTCACATCCTAAGGATCATTTTTTGCATCTCTCAAATCCTTGCCTGTCTTACTTGATTATTTATAGGTGTAAGCTGAGATTCTTGATCACTAATGCAGAACTATCCCATTGAATTATTTAAAGCAAGAATCTCACAGATATCTTTTCCATGTAGTCTCATCTTCAAAGATTATATTAAGGCTTTTATTTATAAACAAGACTTCAGGATAATTGCATATTCCACATTTCTTTCTATTTAGGAATCAGTGTAGATATAAAATCCCAATAAAGCCAGATTCAGATGTTGATGATCAGAAGACAGTTCAGTAGTTGTACCCACCTACCACTGTTCAGCCATTTGTAACCAGTTCTGCTATGCAGTGTGATTGGTTTTGATAATGAAATGTGAAACAATATATCATTTTACTATAGTTAATTTTGTTAATTAAATTATATATTTTGAATGTAGAGTGACAATTTTTTGTGACAAAATTTTTATCTTCCAACTGATAATGTATTTCTTAAATTTATATTTACATATGGGAAAAGACTTCCTGATATTAATAAGAATTTTAACAGGTGTTCTCATTTTCCTTTTTAGTCTTAGGAGTTTTAAATGATTTATGCACACCTAGTTTTTCATGTCTAGCATTGGCTGTATGTATGTATATATTAAGGACATACACGATGTAATTACAAAGAGCAAAAGTACACTAAAATCTGGGATTACTGTAACTTAACTAGAATCCTCTAATATCTTAAATATTTTTCATATATTTAATTATTAGTTAATAAAAATAGGGAAATAGTAAAATTTTAAAAAACAAATATTAGAGAGGACATTCCACCTGTGTTCTCTGATCAGTACAAATTTCACTCCATTTTCTCCATTTTTTCTAAGACTCTATAGCTAGCCCATGGTTAAGAAGAATGACTTTGGGCTGTCCAAATTATTTTAAGTTTCCTATTTCCAGTGTAACACACGAACACAGATGTAGTGGTATAGAACAACACAAATGTAAAATAGCAAATGTTGGAGGATGTGGAAAAAGGGAGCCCCTGTGTACTGTTGGTGGGAATGTAAACTGGTACAGCCATTATTGAAAACAGTATGGAGATTCCTCAAAAAACTAAATAAAACTACCATATGATCCAGAAATCCTAGTTCCAGGTATTTACTTAAAGAAAATAAAAGCACTAACTCAAAAATAAATGTATCTTCATATTCATTGCAGCATTATTTACAATCATCAAGACATAGACAACCTAAGTGTCCATAGAAAAATGAGTAGATAAAGAAAAGGTGGTATATATTTACAAAGAAATGTTATTTGGCCATAAAAATAAATGAAATATTGCCATTTGAAAGAACATAGATGGACCCTGAGAGCATTGTGCTAAGTGAAATAAGTCAGACAAAGGCAAATACTATATGATCTCACTTATATGTGGAATTTTAAAAATAAATAAAATTGAGATCATAGATACAGAGAATAGATTGGTGTTTTCCAGAGTAATATGGATGGCTGAGGATGCATGAAATGGGTGAAGGGGATCAAAAGGTACAAACTTCCAGTTATAAAATAAATAAGTCATGGGATGTAATATACAGCATGGTGATTATATTATTCTTAACAATATTTTACTGCATATTTAAAAGTTACTAAGAAAATAAATCTTGAAAACTCTCACCACTAAAAAAATTGGTAAATGTTAACTAGACTTACTGAGGTGATCATTTTGAATATATACAAATATCAAATCATTATTTTGTATATCTCAGTTATACCTCAGTTGTAAAACTCTCACAGATTCATTAATTATATTGCTCTTCTAAAAATCAGAAACCAGAAACATGCTAAAATAAAGAGCAAATGTGTTTCTTCTGGAAGCTCTAGAAGGAATCCCATTGCCCTGCCGTTTCTAGCTTCCAGAGGCTGATTGAATTCCTTGGAGGTGTTCCCCTACCATTTTCAAACCCAGCAGCAAAGCATCTTCAAATCTCTCCTTTCTGACCTCTGTATCTATCATCACACTGTCTCTTTGAGTCTTACTTTCCTGCTTCTCTCTTATTAGAACCTTGTGATTAGATTAAGCCCAGCCAGATAATCTAGGATAATCTTCCAATCTCAAGATCCTTAATTTAATCACATTGGCACAGTCTCTTTTTCAACATAAGGTGACATACTCACAGGCTCTGAGGATTAAGACAATACATTATCGGGAACCGGTCTTCTGCCTACCACAATTACCAATGATGAATAATTCAAATATTACTACTTTCCTTGGCCAGCAGACTTGGCATTTGACTAAAATAAATAAATAATTATTAAGGTTGAGTGTGTCCAAACAAATCAGGTACTGTTGAATTATGATACTCTGCACCAACAAGAAGCTTACAAGAAGACCAATAAATGACCAAGTGAAACACAAAGCAGAATGGGTGGGTTGAACTGACTATTCAGACATGAAGGAATTAGGCTCTTGGCCATGATGTATGGAGGGAATTTAAAAAAAAAATTAGGATTTTATTTATTTATTTATTTATTTATTTATTTTTAGACAGAAGGGAAGAGAGGGAGAGAAACATCAATGTGTGGTTGCCTCTCACTTGGCCCCTGCTGGGGACCTGGCCTGCAACCCAAGCATGTTCCCTGACTTGGAATCGAACCGGCAACCCTTTGGTTCACAGCCTGCACTCAATTCACTGAGCTACACCAGCCAGGGCGGAATTCAAAATTTTGATGGGGGTTAGATTAGGCGACCTTTTAAGCCCCCTTCTAATCCTATATTTTCATGATTTCTGCTGTTGTAAAGATTCTTAACAACAGCTCAACCCAGGGTTTCAGGGTAGGGAAATAACACCTCAAAACCTCTAACTGAAAAAATCTGGGCTGTTGAGGCAGCAGAAGAAACTCCCAGCCTCAAAGTAGAGTTTGTTGGAGAGACCTGCAGGATCCTAGAATGTACACAAAACTAGCCATCTGGAATCAGCACCAGAAGGGCCCAATTTGCTTGTGGGTAGCAGAGGAAGTGACTGAAAGCTGGCAGAGAGCTGAATAAGCGGCACTATTCCCTCTCAGATCCCTCCCCCACATATAATGCCACAACACAGCTAGGTGGGTTGCCCCACCCTGGTGTATACCTAAGGCTCCCTCACTAAGTAACAGGCGTGCTGAGACCAAAAAAAAAAAAAAAAAGGCCTAAGTGAAAGAACAGATCAGAACTCCAGAAAAAATACAACTAAGCAACAAAGAGATAGCCAAGTTATCAGATGCATAGTTTAAAACTTTGGTAATCAGGATGCTTACAGTATTGGTTGAGTATGGTCACAAAATAGAGGAAAAAGTGAAGGCTATGAAAAGTGAAATCAAGGAAAATTTATAGGGAACCAACAGTGATGGGAAGTAAATCAGGACTCAAATAAACAGTTTGGACCAGAAGGAAGATATAAGCATTCAACCAGAACAGAATGAAGAGAGAAGAATTCAAAAAAATGTGGAGAGGCTTAGGGAACCTCCAGGACAACTTAAACGTTGCAACATCTGAATCATAGGAGTGCCAGAAGGAGAAGAGGAAGAGCAAGAAATTCAAAACGTATTGGAAAAAATAATGGAGAACTTCCCCAAGCTGGCATAGAAAATAGACTTTTAGGAAGTCCAGGAAGCTCAGAGAGTCCCAAAGAAGTTGGACCGAAGGAAGTACACACCAAGGCACATCATGATTACATTACCCAAGATTAAAGATGAGAAGAGAAGCTTAAAAGCAGCAAAAGGAAAGGAGACGGTTACCTACAAAGGAGTTCCCATAAGGCTATCAGCTGATTTCTCAAAAGAAACCTTACAGGCAAGAAGGGGCTGGAAAGAAGTATTCAAAGTCATTGAAATAAAAGGACCTACATCCAAGATTATTCTATCCAGCATAGCTATCATTTAGAATGGAAGGGCAGATAAAGTGCTTCCCAGATAAAGTCATCATCACCAAGCCCTTATTATATGAAATGTTAAAGGGCCTTATCTAATAAAAAGAAGATGATCAAAAAATATGAACAGTAAAATGACAATGAACTCACAACTATCAACAACTGAATCTAAAATTAAAAAAAAAAAACTAAGCAAACAACTAGAACAGGAACAGAATCACAGAAATGGAGATCACAGGAGGGTTATCAGCAGGGAATGGGAGGGGGAATAGGGAGAAGGTACAGGGAATAAAGAGAATAAATGGTAGGTAGAAAATAGACAGGAGGAGGTTAAGAATAGTATACGAAATATAGAAGCTAAAGAACTTATATGTGTAACCCATGGTCATGAACTAAGGGGGAGGGGGATGCAGGTGGAAGGGGGTATGCAGGGAAGAGGGGAATATGGAGGGGGGGATGGGACAAATGTAATAGCAAAATCAATAAAATATATTTAAGAAAAATAAATATTTTTAAAATATTGAAAAAAAACTGCATATAGTTAAGCAATGCTTTTGGGAGAGTGAGGGAAAGGAGAGGGCAAACTTAAGTAGGGATATATTTTTTAAATCCTTGAACAAGGGACATCCAGTAGCATGATGGCAAATCATTTCAGCTATATTCTTACAAAAACACAGAAATGTTCATTAACAATAACTGAAACCCAAACAACACTCTGGTAAAAACTCACTGACTCAATTTATCCCTTATATTTCTTTCTTAAGAACTTTTATAGAATTTTTACTGCACTTTAGACTATCCCAGGAATTATTCATTTTTAAAGGATTTATTTGTACAATTATTCATCCCTTGACACTAACCCCTTAAGATCATTCTGGGAAAATTCAAAGTATTAAAATATGGGGGAAGAAACCCAACTTTTCAATCATTGACAGAACTCTGATTTTCAAGTAATTGGAAGCCTTGGTATATTGGAAATGTTTGGTCACATCCGGTCAGGGGGAAACCTGGATGCACTGTTGGAAATAGGGTGCTAAGAGGCCCTGGATGCCCTTTCCTTCCCCTCTGAGAGACATCAATAAGCTAACGCCCCTCCAGGATTAACTCCCTTCCTTTGCTGTGGAAATTGTTAGCACTAGGGAGAAGCTGTATGGCCTCCCCCGAAGGGAAAACAGTTTGCCCTCCTAGAAGAGTCAAAAATGTAATGAGTCTTGTGTTGCGTGCCTTTTAGCGTGACCATATATTACACTCATTGACGTTAAGATGATAATTGCAGAGAAATTCTCCGATCGGACCATAAATTAAGAGCATGCTGCTTCTGTGTGTGTGCTTTATTTACAACAAAAGCAGTTACTTTTTGTGTACATTTAATCCCACCAGTTTAATGGGGCATGTAAAATATGCTTTGCAATTTACGCTTTATTAATCTTAGCCTTACTGAGAATGAGAGCCAGCTAACCATTCAGATGTTTAAAAATAACAGCCTGCCCTTCAATAATTTAACCTTTGTTTAATTTGAACAAATGCAGGAGTTTCTAAGAATCACATTCTTTGCCGTAACAGGCTGTTGAGGAAAGATTTGCCTAAAACCTAACAGGAATCCAGGAAGGGCTGGGAGGCACAGTCTGAAGCTTCACTGGTGGGTGGGGAGGCTTTGCGTTACCTAACAATTGGGGCAGAGAAATGTAGACTTGACTCCGTCAGCCTGGGCTTGCCGCCAATTACTGGAGGATTGACGATGTGACCTTGCCTAAATTACTTTCTCAATCTCAGTGTCTTCAGCTGTGAAACAGAATAATGCATACCTTGGGAGCAATGAGGGTGAGGACTAATGTAGGTAAACCAACCACCATATGATAGCGCTTAAGTGAAAAGAGTGGTTCTATTCAAGTAATAATTGTAAGAATAATATTATTACTATAATTTATGTTAATATAATGTCTTAGGATCCAGAGAGCACCAATCTGGGTCAGAAGGATTTAAGGGATCTGAGCTAAAGTTGTTCAAGAGGAATGAAGATCAAAAGCAAAACAAAAAAAAAACAAAGTCTGAACACCTCAGGCAGAGGGTGGTAGCAAGTTCCAAACAAGAAAACAGTGATGCCAGACAGAAAGAAGTGTATAAGAGCTCACATAGAATGGTGTAACATTGATGAAAATGTGAAGAAGAACCTAGGTAAAGAAGGAAAAGCAGAGGCTGTATTCAAAGCCTGTTCGTATAGTTATCTCAGACCATGGTCTGCATGGGCTGCCAGAGTAAGATGCCATAGACTGGGTGGCTTACACAACAGAAGTATTTTCTCACCCTCTGGAGGCTGGAAGTGCAAGGTAAGGAGGTTATCAGTATTCTTTTCTCCTGAGACCTTTCTTCCTGGCTGTAGACAGGTGCCTTCTTGCTGTGTCTTTACACAGCCCCTTCTCTGTGCGCATGTGGAGAGAGACATATCTGTTATCTCTCTCTTTCTTTATAAGGATACCAGGCCTTTAAATTTGGGCCCTAACCTAGTGACCTCATTTAACCTTAATTATCTTCCTAAAGGCCCTATCTCCAAATATAAGTACATTGGGAGGAACACAATCCAGTCTGTAACATACAAATTAATTCTAAAGTAGTTTCTTGCATTCCAGAACTGTTCCTATCTATTTCAATAATGCACTTAAAAGAAAGTGAGAGAGAGAGGAAGGAAGGAAGGAAGGAAGGAAGGAAGGAAGGAAGGAAGGAAGGAAGGAAGGAAGGAAGGAAGGAAGGAAGGAACCTAAAAATCCAAACAAATTATTAGGAAAATATTTGAGTGATGGGTGCTTTCCTGCTGCATTCTCAATTGCTTAGTATAGGTTTCTCTCAGTTCTACCTAGGAGTCCCTCTTTCCCATGGCTTCTCCATCTTTCTGATTGGCTCCTGGGTCCTGCTTGATTTTTTGTTTTTTTAACAGATTGTATTTTATTTTCACTTATGATTCCTGTATCCTGTCCATTGACTTAACATAAAAGTAGTTTTATAGTAGTGAGTATGCAAAACACAGTTTATTTTTGTATTATTTTCCATAAAAACAACTGTAAACCTACTTTTTCCCCACCCTATATTATAGTTAAGTGCTGTTGAAACTGAAGTTAAAGGTGTCTTCAGACCTTGACCTTAAGGACACAGATTTTCTCTGTTCTCTAGCTCCCAGCTGACATCTGAACAGTGCCTTTGGTTTAAAAAGGGAGGTCATATAAGGAACTACTCATCAGTCCAAGGGAAGGACTGCTGATATGGGATCAGAAATGTTACCTGTGTCCAAATAAATCAGCATGGGAGAGAGAGAATATTGACCTGGTTTCCAGTGACCTGGATTCCAGCTGAAATCCAGCTGGAAATTGCTCTCAGACATCGATCAATTTCTTCTCATTCCCTGGTTGACACGCATGTAAAAATGAGTTGAATATGGTGAAAGGTGAATATTTTAAAATTTATGACAATAAGTCCTATTATTTGGGATTTTAAGCTACTTGCAAATTGAATGGAAGTCAGATGCCCAGATTAAACTCCAAGGATAGTATACCTTCATCTGGTACCCTACCTTCATGTATGTAGAAAGACAATTTGGCAGAGCGGATATGATATTTGAGAGAATTGGGTGACTATGTAACGTCAAAAAAGGGGTCTGATGGTAGTGTGAGGGATTGCTTACTGTACCTCAGGTGAATCTTTGACAAACACATTACTACTAGAAGCAATTTCACCTGACATAGCGTGATTGGGTCATCAGTGATGGGATTAGATGTGGAACAAAATTTAGATAGAGAGCAGAGTTTATATCTGTAAGTAATAACATCGTATATCTGCCTTCCTACAGCCCTTAGGACCCCTAACTCCCTTTCCCAAGCTATCCCCAGTTGATCTGAGTAGGGGAGGGTTTCTATAATAGTCTCATGCTTGCTCCAAGCAAGTAGGAAGGAGGTCATAGAAAGAAAAAATAAAATTAAATTAAAAAAAAACCAGAATGAAATATAATCCCCAAAAAGGAGCAATGCATTAGACACGCACAACAAAACCAGAAGATAAGACATTGTAGAATTTAGGTTGAAAAGACAATCAGGAAATGCCTTTATCAAAGGCAGGGAATGTGTTCGGGTGGGGGCTCTCTATGGGTATGATGTGAAAGCAGGTCCAGATTTCTCCAAGTAGCAAGTAAAGGAAGGCTAAGCTCTAAGGGAAAGCTCGCTTAAGCCAAAAGGAAATGAATGTATTGGCCAAGGGAACTGAATAATCAAGGGCAGTACCTTCAGTCACTGATACAACATGAAGCCTAAGAAGAGGATAACATATGCAAAACTTGTTTAACTTTTTAGCTCTCCCCCCTTATACAACACACCTAGAACATTTAGTCCCCTCAAAATTTGTATGTTGAAGCCATAATCCCCAGTATACCTAAGCATGTGGCTATTTTAAAAAGGATCCTTTAAGGGTTAATTAAATTAAAACAGGGTCATTAGAATGGGCTCAAATTCAATATGACTGGTGTCCTTATCAGAAGAGGAAATTCTTACCAGATAGGCACAAGGGAAAGACCATGTAGCAGGGGTGTCAGACTCATTTTCACTGGGGGCCACAGCAGCCTTACAGTTGCCTTCAAAGGGCCAAAATAATTTTTAGGACTGTATAAAAGTAACTAGTCCTTAACTGTCAAGGAGTTGAAATTACATACGGCCCTTTGAAGGCAATCATGAGGCTGCTGTGGCACCCAGTGAAAATGAGTTTGACAGCCCTGAAAGGAACAGGGAGAAGGTGGCCATCTATAAGCCAAAGAGAGAGGCTATAGAGGAAATCAGCCCTGCTGACAATTGATCTAACTTCTAAACTACAAAAATAAATTTCTGTTTTTTAAACCACACAATCTGTGGTTTTTGTTATGACAGCCCTAGAAAATTAATACAAATTCTAAGTTGGTTGATTTTGAATTTCAGAATGCTCAGCATTTGGATGGTGACTATTATTGAGAGAATTTCTGCCTGGACACCAGGCAGAAATATGAGGAAAAAACATTCATTGTGACAAATGTACTGATATAGGTAGGGGTGGATAAGAGTAAATTTAATTTACTATACCTGAGGATAAGCTGAATTATGGATGCTTTCCCTCAGTGAGAAGCAATTCAATTTAGAGGGTTTCTGGATCCTCTAGACTTAATTTGAATATTAATTGCAAAGATTACATTCTTGTACAAGTCTGCTTAGTAGTTTATTCTTAATTAAAGATCACTGTACATGTGATGTTTTCCCTTTGGTTATAGTCATTGTATATGCTTGTAGGGCATTTATTTCCCTCACTTCTTAACTAATTTTTTCCCTATCAGCCTCTGAAGAAACAATTCTTTTGTCTCCAAAAATTGGGAAGGAAAAACTTCTGTAACTGTAAAACAAACCCCCAAGCTCCCCAGGTATGGCAGAACATAATGTCTTTAGAAGGCAAGAATGCTGGGCCAGCTTTCCCTACACTTCATTCCTGGTAAGAGGCTGAGGCAGAGTCGGAGAGGGCCTGTGGTTTGTTGGTGTGACTCTCCAGGCTCTGAGACATTTCCACTGAGAGTCAACCTCCAGAAAATCACAGAAAAATCTTGGGCCCACCATTCCTGCAGGGTGAATGTCCTCCTAGAGGCAGTTGAAAGAAGCTTCCTATATCCTCATCTTCTGCCTCCTGCATTCTGCCTGCCATTGAGCACAGATGACAGTAGCAATTCTGTTGCCAATACCAAGACTTGATCCTCATACTTCAGTCACAGCAAACCAAGCTTCCAATGGGGAAAAAATACATGTTTGCAAAATAACGCTGGCCTTTTTCTTTTTTCTTCATAGAAATAATATTTTATATTTACTGATACATTTCTTTTTATTCCTAAGAAAATAGGAAAATTATATTCCCCACCCACCTTACATCTAGGTGTGGGCCATAGGACCAGTTCTGGCCAATGAAATGTGGGAGAAGGATGCACTCCTTTCCCTGGCTGACCCCACCAAAATTTCTTCCCAGGTATGACTGACAGCCCCTCTTTACTGACCACATGTGAGAATGATAGTGTTCCGGGGTGGAAGGAGTCCGGGTTCCTGGGGTCTTGGAGGGCCCTCTCATGAGAGCCACCCAACTAGGAATCTCTGCATTGAAACTAATGTGCATGGTAAAGTTTTTCTCTACAATGTTGAGATTTTTTATATTGTTGGATATTACAGCTTTCTTTATCATAAGTAATACAATTGTTTTCTTTTTTTTTTTTTTGTATAGGAATGACAATGACACTCAAAGGCTGAGTACCTATGAAGGAGTGAACATATTATATAGATGATTTCAATTACACAGTAGCTTAAGGAATACTAAATTGGATCCATCATGTAATCCCTCTAAACCCAATCTTTTCTTTATTTCATTTTGCGTTCTTTAACCTGCAAATCCAAACAGGAGTCCGTAAGGCTATTCCTGGTTTGCCTTATGTACCTGCAAAACTGTGACTGAAAATGACAAATGTGTTGTGGGAGGGCCACTGGTCTGAGAACGGGGGGATTGGGCCAGAATCTCTGGTGTGCCTATGACCAGCTGTAGGACCACAAAAAGTTATTTCCCTCTCTGCATTATATTATGAGTACAAAGAGACACTTGCCATACCAAAGGTTTGAATTACAGTGTATACCTGAGTTCTCCGCTATACCTGCCCCACCAGGTAATGTTTTGAGATTTGAATTCTCAAATTCAGAACTCAAAACCTGGCAGTGTATGATGTAGTTTTTTTTTGTTTTGTTTTGTTTTTGTTTTTTGATTGCATTATGTCTTAAAAATAAGAAAATTTCATATGTAAACCTGTTTCGTCTTTACAGACAACACTTGCTTTCTCATATGGCAACAAAAAATTGGAGCTGAGCAGCAGTTACCCTGTTTAGATAAGATATGTGCTTTAAATTTTTCATAGTTCACTTCGTAATGTGATACTTTGACCTAATTCTATCTACCTAGTCACTCTAGACATTGCAGCTTTCTTCAAGTTTAGAGTGAATTTAACCTTGCTTAAACCTGACCACACCAAGAACATAGGAGGAAAGTGGATACCGAGACACAGCTGAGACACAAATTTGGCAGAGCCAGACTATGATAGGAGGTAAGAGTGAAAGCCAAGTTAGAGAGTAAGCATCAGGGTCTACATCCAGGTCAGCCTAGAGAGAGTTGATAAATTAAAAAAAGATCATCGTGGCCCTTGTCTAGTAGCTCAGTTGGCGGGAGCATCATCCTGTGGTCAAAGGATCGGTCTGGGAGTGTGCCTGGGTTGCAGGTTTGATGTCGAATCTGGGCATGGGAGATTCCCAGTCAGTGCGCGTGCTGAGGGTAGCCAATGGATGCTTCTCTCTTGCATGGATGTTTCTCTCTCTCCTTTCTTCTTTCTCTAAAAGCAATGAAAAAGTGTCCTCAGGTGAGAATAAGCAAATATATTAATACATTAATATTAGTTAATTAAAATAAGGCCATCATCATAATTCCTTGACAGTTTCACACAGTGAATTTGCTACTTCTTTGATAGATCAAGTACTTTAAACGTTTTCTCGTTTCATATATGAAAATGGATAATTATATACATCTCTTAAGGTTCATTTGAGAATTAATGAAATATTTTGTGTGAAGCACAGGGCCTAACACATAGTAAATGCTCAGCAAATGGTGGCACCACTATCCTTATCACAATTGGTAAAAGTGGTTTTTAGATATGTAGCAATAGGACTCAATTTGCGGGGAGCTGTAAGGTAAAGGTGGGGGTCTGGCCTTCATTATTTGTGACTGAAGAGGACTCAGGGAAGCTTCCAATAAGGCAAGGGAGGGAATTTTTCCAGCTTGTACTTCAGTCTCTAAAAGGCCATCACTTCTCTCCCTCTTTTCCTCAAAACAAGTCAAAGCACTCTTTTCTTTGATCAATACGTTTCAGACTATATACCACTCCTGAGACCTTTCTCTTTCAAGTTTTATTTTACATTGCTTTCACCCATCTTATAAAATTTGGAACAAGAAGAAAAATGATAACAAAGAGAATGTTTAAGGAAGCTAATAGTGATTAAGCAGCCATTGTGTGCCAAGTACTGGTCTTAGTGCTTTCCTCACAAGAATCCTGCAGATTTGATTTTGTGAATTCCACTTGACTGATAATGAAACTGAAGTTGAAAGAAGTTAAGTGACGTTTTTCTGTTTCACTTTCATCAGAGCACTTATCAAAATATTAAATGCATCTTTTATCCATCTCTTGGCCTGCTTTGCTGCCCATTGTCCTGTTCTAAACTAAGCTTCACATGGGAAGAGGTTCTGCTTGCTGTTTTCGTTAATAGTTCATACCCAGCACCTGAAACCTGGAACACAACCTGGCAACATAAATATTCATTGGATGCATTACTTACTTAATTAATTAATTAATTAATGAAAATCGTATAGCGCTAACTCTGATCCTGCCATGTCTTTGCCTCAATCCACAACCAATCGTCCTTGATTGTGAAGGTCACTGTTCAGAAGCTGCCTGGGCCTCATGACCACACTGAGAGTGGTACACACACAATGAGCTGCTTGGTCTTCCATCTCCCTCACTGGTTATGAAACAAAGGCTCCCTATATCTCCCATTCTTCTAAAGATGCCTCCTATTATAAGTTTTAAACATAAGTAATATTAGGTGTATCTACTCTACTCCTAGCTTACAGCTGGAAATGTTGTCTGTATGCCATATATGAAATATCAAGAAGATACCCCTAATTCAGAGGCATCTTCTCTCTCAGCCAAGGAGCATTTTCATACTTTATCTTGGGCAGAGGACACTCACAGACATGGTTATGCTGTCCTGAGCACAATCAGACTTGGAAGACTGACAACCCAGGCTGCTATCCTCATCTAGCAGTGCCTGGTGGTACTTTTTATTGCCTTCGTTGGAACAGAAGAACTATCAAAGGTGCTTTCACACCCATGCTACCATATTACCCTAAAAGAATTTCATGCACTCAGAGCTGGCGGTTTTAGTACAACTTTTCAAAGCACAAAGTAACAGCTGAAAAGCCAAAGTGACTTGTCTAAGGCTACAAAAAGTTATCAGCAGAGGTTTAGCTCAGAGACTCGAATTAGGGCAGTATCTTTTTAACAGGCTAGCAACATCTTGTCCTCTTAATTTATTACACTCAAAATGTTCTGGGTGCTCAAGTAAGTATAGGGTGCAGAAGCAGGAAGCTTGATGTGGTGGACACAGCACAAATGATAGTATTATGGAGCTTGGGACTTAATTTTTACACAGAAATTAAACTCATACAGCCTGACCCACAGCCAATTCTCTTATAGGCCTGGAAGGGCTGGAAAACAAGAACCATGTTATTTTGTTTCCTCTAGTTTCTTGAACACAGTATCTTCTGGCAGCTGTGGTTTCTGTTTGAATTCAATGTACTTTGCTCTCTTTAGAATTCAGCCCAAATTCATAATGGGTGACAATAACCCAGTGGAGGAAAAATAACTCTCAAAATCTCGAAGTCTCCTATCTACTATCCCCAAGACTCAGTGTCAACATTTAAGTTAAATTGCACCATGGACTTTTCTCCATTTCCTGACAGCAGGACAGATAGCCCCAACGTGAGTTTAATGATTTCTCCAGTTATGCAGACACAGTTTTGCTGAGAATCATCCCAGGCCAATAAACCAAGTCTGTCTCCATGCCACAGTATAATAAAATCTTCCAGAAGAGGCACAGCTGCTGCTTGCTGAATAGAATCTCGCTTTCATTGGTTGCAACAGCTATTTACTTTTGAAGGAAAACATGTACAGGGAAGAATTATTAACAATTTTGGGAACAGGTACAGTTTAGGCAGCATATTTATCTTAAAAACATATTGAAAGCAAACATTTTTGTCTGGAGTGTAAAGGGACAGATAACAGCAGAGATGTATGAGAAGCCAGTTGAAAACATACGGGTTTATCCTGGGTTTGTGAGGAAATGGTGAGTGAAAAGAAAAGTTTGTAGAGGAGCCATACCTCAAAAAAAAAAATCTGTGAGTTGTACCCTTTAGAAGAGAAAAGGACTTTTAAGGAGAGTCATATTTTGATATTCTAGAAGCACTTGATGGCTTATAATCACCTTCCTTCAGTAACACGCCTCTGTGAAGATGAAAGACAGAAAAGCCCGGAGAAGGAACCACTGTGCAGCTCCATATTTCAGTTCCCGGGGACAGAGTGTTTGTGGAATCAGATAAGGGCCAGAGTTAGAACTGAAGTCTCTTTTCTTCATGGGCTTGAAGGAAAAAAGTGGTTATCAGTGCACATTTCCCTGAATATTATACTGCTTTAGGTCATTATTTTACTTCTCTTTCATCTAAAATCATGATTTATTTTAACAGCGTATTGGTGGTGTGGGAACCTAGTAAAGTATCGAAGTGTGAAAACAGATTTTATGGCTTTGATAGAATGTGAGAAATCATATAATCTTCTTTTATAATTTAAAAATAGTTATTAAATCATTTGTTAATAGTGAGTCACAGAAAGTAGCATTGAAAGAGATCCTAGACCATCTAACCTATCTTGGGTACAGTTTTTCTCACACGCCTTGTCACTAGTGAGTCTCCAGCTTGACACAGGCCCTCAAGGGGTCAGAGAGCTCTCTCTATTTTGACTAAAAGGTGTTCTTTAAATTGGACCTCATTGTTACATTCATCTCCTTATTATAGCTCTCCTGTTCAGGATAATATCTGAAAATAAATTAAAATGTTTATATCTTTTTCATGTTTACTTCCCTGAGGGGTATCCTAGCTCCTTACCGTTCTGATTACTTCCTCTGGACTCTAGTTTTTTATCCTCTTCTGTAAAATGTTACAATAAGAACTTGACACAGACAAATCTATCAATATATGTACAGTGGTCAAAACGATGTGTGGCACATAGCAAGTGTTGTGCAGGTTAGGTCCTGTTTCTTCTGCAGATATATTCTAGCCATAACTGAAGAACAAAGAGAAAGCATTTCTTTGTCTCGAGAATGTTTTTCTATTAGTGTCCCAAAGACATGTGATATCCTTACCAATATTAGACTTTACATTATTGCAAACAAGAACTGGTGAAAACTTATACTTTTCATATCTTTCAATATAAATGTAGAATTTTACATTTAATCCCCAAAACTACCTTTGTATTTCTCTAACATTACAGTTAATCAAAATCTTTGAGCTGTTTTCTATTATCTGCAAACTTTTGCCTTTGGAATGAAGAGATAGAATTAATTGCCTTGTCTCCTATATTTCCAGACAGGTGGAGGATTTTGAACAGAATGAGACTGAGAACAGAGTCCTATGTCCTACATAAAGATTTTCTTGCAGCTCGATAGAAATTTATTAATAAGCATTGGTTAATTTGTTCTATCGCCACATCTCATTGTAATGGACTTTCCTCCTTTTCCCTTATTTCCCCATCATGTCTGTATGACCATTTTGAGAAGCATCATTTCATGCCCAGCAGAATAGAGACACTCGGTGCACATTCTTCTGGTCTGTGATCTTGTGTATTAGCATATAAGTAATTAATTTAATTGAGCTTGACTGAGAACATGGTTTCTCAGGAACCCATGTGGCTGCCTAGTAGTTAAATGTAGCCTCTTTATGAGTCTGCTCAAGAATTTTGAAAAACTATTAGTGTAGAAAGGTAGATATTAATAAAATAAGAGAGTAGAAAGAATCAGACATTATTAAGCATAGTAAACTAAGGAGCACAAGCCTGCTTGCTTCACCAGGAAGTTACAGGTTTGCACACTACCAGGGAACTATCAGTCTGTTCCTCCCGTTCCTCACAGATTACTGGGGGAAGGGACAGAACAATAAATGGGGAGGTAAACACATGGGTGGTAAGAGTCAAAGGCGGCCATAGAGACCTGTCTTTCTAGCCTGGGAAAAGGGACCAGATTGGATAAGAGAGATAACCATAGGAAGATGGAAGATCTAGGGGGTGGACAAATCAGAAGTGTGCAAAAGCTTAGGAAGTTGATTGGTTATTTTGAAAAAGCACCTGGTTCATCCCAAGCCAGAGATAATATAATCAGCTTAACAAAGAAATATCTTTCTCTGTTGCTCCCTCTCCCCGCTCCCTCCCCACTCCTCTCTCTCTGAATCTCTCTCCCATCAGATAACATGGCTAGCCCTGTTTGTCCACACTTTGTCTCTGTCACAGCTGTGTGGCTTCACCGTCTTTAGGCAGGTTCCAAACTGAGCCAGCCTGAGGGAGCACAGCCAGAAAAAGGATTAATTTTAATATGCCACAAAATGTCTGGACACTGGCCTATTTCTAGGCATGATGAAGGCATGATGAAGGCAAGATTGGATTTTTCCTATGGTGAAAAAATCCAATGGCTGGAGAGATAGGACATTGGAAACCCAGGGGAACTCTTTTGATTTTACATCTGATGCCACAAATAAATTTTAACACCAGACCTCGTCCTCCCTTGTGGGTCTTCTGGAATGCTTTCCTTGTGACACCACAAGAACCCTACTTCCACCAGGAACAGAACCATGTCAAAAAGAAATATTTGTCAACATTTATTGTGTTTATCCCACATGCTCGACAACGTTCATTAACTTAGTGTGCACAATCACCAACAAAAGTTCATCATTACCATGTTCATCTTACAGCTCAGAAAATGGAGGCACAAAAGTAAGTAATTTTCCTGAGGCCACACAGTTAAAAAGTGATAAAGCCAGGATGCAAATCTGGACAAACCAGTGAGAGAATGCATTGTCCTAGTCACTACTCACTTCCCTTTCCTTGCCTTTTCATATGCCCTCAACTCTGATACCCACTTTACATTTCATGTTCTCTGTCAGTCCACCCCCTTCTCATCTCTCTCTCATATTTCATGATTTCTCAGTTGATGGTGGGTTCCACCCACAGAACTCCCCTGGATTGTCACGGATGAGAAATAAAAATGTCAAATGTGTGATCTGCTCCAGCAGGAAAGGTGACTAGTCCTTCAAAGGTGTTCCTGAACACCTTCTTCCCTGCATTTTTATTGTGTTCAGCTCACACAGAGATACATGGTATGTACATAAAGCTCATCAACCAGTGTCCAAAAAGCTGCAGGCATGAAAAACTGACATCATTTACAGATAATCGTTGAAGAAACGCAGGAATTCTCTCTGGTCAGGGTTGGCTTTAGCTTAAGTGTCTGTTTCATAGCAACAGGGCAGAGCAAACCTCAAAGGAAACAATGTATATTCTTTCTTTGGCCAGATTTGCCCCTGGGAGCTGTCTGTTTCAGTACAAGGTTGCAGCTGCTTCTTGGCATAGTTCCCAGGCTGAGTCAGGCAGGGAGAGCAAAGCAGCCAAGAGACTAGGAGACTTTTGAAGTAAGACTGAGGACTCAGGCTGTGACAAAGCCAAGGGGTGAGGGTCTTTCTGCCCCTTCTCTGAAGACCCCTAAGTACTTCCACGATGACCCTTCACAACAGTGCCTGTCTTAGGTTGTCCCTCCTCCTTCGAGGGATCTTATCCGTCATTGGCTAACATGTCATCTGCCTGGGCCAAGCAAGGGGAAGTGAGGGAGGCAGAGGCTGTGCTCCTGCAAAGAGGTAATGTTCTTCCTCCTTAGTTGCTCATGTCCCCAAATTCTTTTCATTCAGCTCTAGCCATGGGACAAAAGGACACAGTCCCTGAAACCAGGCAGGACAGCTCCCAACACTCAGTAACTTAAAATGCATGCACAATCTTCTGTCTTTATCCTGTGATTTCATTGATACTAATTTGAAACCTTCATTATTAAGGCAGCTGGGTGCTCTCTTTCTTTCCAACTATATGTTGGGTGGCTGCTCTCTCTTTAGCATTTTAAAGCTCAGCATCTTAAATACAGAAGAAAATAACAGCTGGACATATCTGTTCTTTGTCATTCTTAACATGATATTGTCCTCTTTTAGCAAGAGGCTAGTTCTTTCCATGTCCATATTCTTTCTCTGAACAAAGTTTAAGCAAAGTTTTTTGCCAACTTTATCATTTTGCCTGAGTTTTGGTACTGTGGTTTTTACTATTAGGATATAATTTTGTTGTATTCTGCAGAGATTATAAATATATTAGAAGGTAAAGTCCTGGTGAAAAGTTGAGAGTATGATTTTACAAGAATTTGAAAGAATCTGTTGGAAGGAGCTAAAAAATACCAGAATTTGAAGATTCTAGCAAAATAGCTATGGAAAAGGAAAGAGGCAGCATCCTTGTGGGGCACTTGGTTATGCTCTGAAGAAGCAAATTTTGAGTCACAATGGGCAAGAGAAGTAAACATCAGCTGGTAAAAAGCAATCAGTGGCTTTCCTGATGTGGGGGGAAGATACCCAGTAAGGGACAGTAACGAGGCAGCATTAGCTGGATGCAATGATAAATGTGGGAGAGGAGAGTGTGCAATAAAGGCTGAGAAAGGTGTACCATCTTCACCCTGTCTATTTAACATCATCTGACATCACCTTTCATTTTGGAGATGCAGAGAAAATATATGACTTGCTAAGATCACAGAGCTACTCAGAGCACATTTCTAGGATTAGAATTCAGATCTCCTACTTCTCAATCTAGTATAAATTTAAGGGAAAGATAACTCCTTTAAACCTGACTTGGGGCTAGAGGGTTAGTTTTGGAAACATAAAGACCTCAAACAAATAAAAGATATTGTGTAAAAAAAAAAAAAAAAAAAAAAGCAAAAAGTGAAAACCACCCAAAACCATGAAGTAAGGATAAAAAAAAAGTTCAATAAAATCCTGGGCATTTTTGGCCATGAAGACTACTTTGATGTTTCTTTTGCATTATCAAAAACAAATTTTGACAAGTCTTTTCATGCCTTCTGTGTCCCTTCACACAGTCATAGTGATACTGGATTGCATTTCTGGAGTCTGGTCTTGCCCAGCCAGAACTAACTGCTGTGTGACTGGAGTGCCACAGAGTAGAGCCCGCAAGTGTTCTGATCAGGAAGGCAAATGCCACATTTAACAAGCACACAGGGTGGAATTTCCACAGGAGATAATTCATGCGGTTCAAGGGATCCTGGGAGTCTGTAATAAATGGGTGCTGACGAAGCCAAGGAAATTTATTGGAGGAAATGGGGTTTAAGGAGAATTAGTAGGAAGTGAAAGGACATTCCAATAGAACTGTAAGACCAGAAAGGAACTATAAACGTTATGGAATAAAAAGGCTGAGTTTGGAAATGGGGCTAACTGGGAAGGATGAGCCCAGATTGTGTAAAAATTTGAATGCTATTTTTTCAAAAATGTTTATATGTACTTAACACATGCCAGGCTTTGTGGTCGGTATCAGGAAATCATGGATAGTGAGATCCATGGACTTTACAGTTCAGAAAAGAAGACATTCTATTCCAAAGGAATAACATGATAAAACATAGGTGATTATAGAGCAAACATCAGGGACCTCTGAGTATGTCACAGGCTCATCTGCCCAAACTGAGAGGAGTGTCAGGCAAGTTCATATGAAAGACATGGTGTTTAAGCTGGACTTAAAGTGATATTAGGAGTCATATGAGGAGGAGTAGAGTGTTCAGGTGGAGGAAGGCATAGCAAATGCAAATGAAAAGAGGCAAAGTGAGCCACCGGGGAGGCGTTTAGTGTAACCTTATTGACAGCGATGCAAACCGATGCTGGAGAGGAAGGTGGCAGCAGGTCATGATGCCTTTCCACAAACACATGCACACATGCTGACTCCTATGGAGAGCCACCAGAGTCACCTGGATGAATGCCTTACTTACAGTTCCTGCCCTAAAAGTGTTTACAACATAACATGTGACAGAGCAGTCATTAAATCATTTTCAAAGTCATATGCTAAGTATCATGATAGCAATATGCACAGACAAAAGACTAGCTAAGCAAATAACTTCATGTATTTTGCCCACAATGTCTTCTTATTTATTCACCAAATATTTATTGAGCACCTTCTATTATGTTAGGCACTGAAGATATTAAAGCACATGAAAATCATTTCCCATTCTTAAGGAACCCATAATCTCCTTAGCATGACATACAAGAAAGTTAACATTTATACCCAAGCATGATAAAAACAATGACAAAGATACTTACAGGGCACAATGAAAAGACAGAGAAAAATAATGTATCCAGCCTGGAGACCAGAGAAGGCTACAGGAAGAGACAAAAGGTTATTTGTTAAAAGCTGGGTAGGAGATAACTGTCTGGACAGGAGCAGCCTCTGTAGGTACATGAGCTGGTACGTATCTGCCAACGTAATTCCTCATGTATACAGTGTTGCAAAGCATATGGAAATGCTCTGTGACATGGTTCATAACACCACTGCCCTACATTATAGCTCAGCAGAATTTCATTTTAATAGAAACCAAATCAGTCCTCTCAGGAGAGTAGATCATATATTCAGATGGCCTCCCTGGCCATAATTTTAATATTTGCATTCATGTTTCAATCACACACTCTAAAAAAACGTGAACCTTTTAAAGGCAGTCAGTCAGTCATGAATCAAAGTCACCTGGCAGAATTTGGTTTTCTGCCAAATTAAAACTTGGCTCTATATTGCTGGTCAAAGAAAGATTGTCTCTAAAATAAATATTTGGAATTCAGGAGACATGGCCAGACTGCAAGATTTTTAAGTTATAAATGAGATTAACCAAAGAACATATATGCATGGCACATATACACAGACATCAGTGTGGTGATAACCAGAAGGAAGGGGCAGTGGGGGCTGAGTAGAGGTGGGCACGGGGGGCAGGGAGAAGAGGGATATCTGCAGTAGTGTCAACAACAATAATAAAATTTTAAAATTCCAGACTGTAGGGTATTTTATTAAGCAATACAATTTCTTCAACAAATAAATTGCAAGGAAAAATAAAGAAAATTGAAAGAAAATGCACTTAAATGACAAGTAATAATAATGTATAAATGTTACTTGACTTCAGACCCAAACAGAAAAAAAAAAAAATCATTACATTTCTAAAATAGTTGAAATTGCAAATATTGAGTGGATATTTAATGTTAAAGAATTGGTATTAATTGTTAAAAATAAAAGAAAAGATCACATTTGGAGCTTCACTCTCTCAGATATATCCTATTAATTTACTTGGTTAAATTAAAAATTACATGTAAAAAGGGGAACCCTAGTGCCCTGTTAGTGGGAATGCAGACTGGTGCAGCTACTGTGGAAAACAGTATGCAATTTCCTCAGAAAACTAAAAATGGAACTGCCCTTTGACCCAGTGATTCTAATGCCGGGATTATACCCTAAGAATCCTGAAACACCACTCAAAAGAACCTATGCACCCCTAGTTCATAGCAGCACGATTTATAATAACCAAGTGCTGGAAGGAGCCTAGGTGCCCAGCAGTAAATGAGTGGATCAAAAAACTGTGGTACATTTACACAATGGAATACTACTCAGCAGAAAGGAAAAAGGAACTCCTACATTTGCTACAACATAGATGGAACTGGAGAGTATTATGCTAAGTGAAATAAGCCAGGCAGTGAAAGACAAATACCATATGATCTCACCTATAAGTAGAACATAATGAACAACAACAACAACAACAAAGAAAGAGCAAAACCCTACCAGAGGAAACAAGGAACAAACTGACAGAGACCAGAGAGAGTCGGGAGGGGAATAAAGAGGGAAAGAAGGGGAAGGGTCCAATCAACAAACAGGTATAAATGACCCATGGACGTGGACAACAGGGTGGGGATTGACTGTGGGAGAGGGGAGGAGAGCAACAGAAGAAAATTGGGATAACTGTAATATAACAATAATGAAAAATAAGTAAAAGGAAATTTAAAAATTTTCATGATAAAACAATGAGACTTAAAAATGCAATATTAATAGGAGAATCTCAGGATAGACTTGTGCTAAACAAATGTTAAGTCAGCAAAAACAATATAAGTTTACAGTCAGAACTTTTGTTCTAACTTTTAGTGTCTTTGTAAAGACATCTGGGTTACAGAGCAGGTAAATTAGTTTTGGCATAATTTTACTTTTAATCTTGGATCAAGAAAAAAGATAAATTTTACTTTTTTCAGAAATTTACTATAATAATAATAATATCACCACCTAGGATTCAGGAATCCTGCAATTTCAGCCAAGTATCTCAACTCTATCTGACCTTGGATTCCTCAACTTTTAAAAAGAGATTTATAATAGGAACACTAATGGGAAGGCCTACTTTCTGATCCTCATTTTATCCATCTGCAATGTAAGATAGTTGTATCAATCGAGGGCGGGCTGGTAGGTAGTTTTATCTGATTTCTCAAATACATTTAAATTTGTCGTAGACACATGATGATACTGTTATGCCTAGGATGGTGCTCAAAAGAGTGAGTGGCACTGCCCTGACTGGGGTGGCTAAGGTGGTTGGATGTAATACAGCAAAGTTAATGGTCACCAGTTTGATTCCCAGTCAGGGCACAAGCCTGGGAGTTTGGTCCCTGCCTGGGGAACATGCAACAGGCAACCAGTTGATGTTTCTCTTCCTCTCCTTTTCTCTCCCTTCCCCTTTCTCTAAAAATAAACAAGTAAAAATTTTAAAAAACCTGATGAGTGGTATAATATTTATTCAGGAAACAAATATAGCTTTGTTTAATTTTATATCTAGTAAATTTTAATGAAGATGCATGAAATTATGATTCATAACTTTTACTTTGGGGCATTTACCTGAAAAATCTGAAAGCAGAGACTCAAACAAATATTTGTACAATATTAAAAGCAGTGCTGTTCACAATAGCCAAAAGGTAGAAACAACTAAAATGTCCATTGATGAGTGAATGGATAAACAAAATGTGATATACACATACAATGCAATATTATTCAATCTTCAAAAAAGCATGAAATTCTGATGCATGCTATGATATGGATGAACTTCTAAAAGCTTATGCTAAAAGAAATTAGCATCTTTGTCCTCATTCAAAGAGGCACTTAGAATAGTCAAATTCATAGAGACAGAGGTAGAATAATGATTACCAATGACTAAGGGAAGTGGGCAGTGAGGAGATATTATTTAATGGATATAGATCTTTAATTCAGGATGATGAAGATATTATAAAAATAGATACTGTGACTATTGTACAACAGTGTGAATGTACTTAATGTTATTGAATTGTACATTGCAAATAGTTAAAATGGTAAATTTCATGCTGCGTGCATTTTACTATAGGAGAAAAAGGAAAAAAAATTAATCAACTTCAACTCCTTATAAGAAAAAAGAAAAAATCATGGTAAACCACTATAATAATATTACGCTTCTACCTTCTTTGACAATCTGGAAAATAATTTGTGAGTTGAAGTTTTTGAAAAAACGTTACTCAGCATGTCCTCATTTAGATGTCCATTTTCTTTCTCCATAGTAAACATACTGATTCTTAACTATGACTAAAATATGGATGAACTGACAATATATGAATAGAATTGCTGACATTAGAGTAAAAAACAATGAAATTAGTAAAAGAAATACACACACTCGACAATTTGGGATTATTTAGTGTAAGGGAAGGCAGGTCTACACATACCTCAATAGTTCCTGCATGGTAATTCTGTGGAGGATGAAAGAGAGCATTTATCAGGGTTGACCTCAAGTTAACAAGAACATGCTCAGGTATTGTAGGGCTTATGTACTTTCAGTACTTAAAGAATGTTAGCATACTACATAGTTATGAAGAAAAAAATGGTTATTAAAACAAGGGCTTAGTATGTAAGGATATGAGTTGATTTTATTTAGAAGTATGGCTTATTGGTAACCAAGCCCCACTATCTGATGATATTGAATAAGTGAGATTAAAAATGAACAAATAGAGGTTGGCAAGTTTTCAGAGAAGTTTCAGGCAAAGAATAAAAGTGATAAAATATTTTATTCATAGATTTAAGGATATGTGGCAACTAATTTTGTTTTAAATTGAGTTCATTTAAACTGTTCTTCAGGAAGAATCACAATAAACAAACTTCCTCCTCAGAAAATTACATTTTTCTTTTTTACATAGCCTTAATACATATTCTTCACAACTCACATGGGATGTGGAAGTCATTTACTGGATGTGCCAAGTACACATTTAAAATGGTGATTTATTTGATACTGTTTTTAAAGCATCATGGAAAAATTAAATATTGGGCTTCTGGCCAAGATGGAGGCGTAAGTAGATATGCTTCGTTTCTCACCCAACCAAAAAGAGGATAACAACCAATTTAAAAACAAAAAACAACCAGAACTGTCAGAAAATCAAACTGTATGGAAGTCCAACAACCAAGGAATTAAAGAAGCATTCATCCAGACTGGTAGGAGGGGCGGAGATGTGCTCAACAAGGCAACAGCTGAAAAATGGAATTTTCCATATTGTGGAGATAAGTCAGGAGGAACAACTGGGAAGCAAGATAGACTGCATAACCCAGGGTTCCAGCATGAGAAACTAAAGCTTCAAAAACTCTGGCTGTAAAACCCATGGTGGTTGCAATGGTGAGAAACTCCCAGCCTCACAGGAGATTCTTGTTGGAGGGGCCCATGGGATCCTAGAATGTATACAAACTCGCTGACCCAGGAATTGGCACCTGAAAGGGCACAATATGCTTGTGGGAAGCAAGAGAAGTGACTAAAAGTGGTGCAAAAGCCAAGCAAGGGGCATTGTTCCCTCTCTGATCCCTCCTGCACATACAGCACCACGGCATAGCAAAGTGGTTTGCTTCACCCTGGTGAATACCTAAGGCTCTGTCCCTTGCAATGTAACAGGTGCACCAAGACAAACAAATATGGCCTAAAAAAAAGAACAGATCAAAACTCTAGAAAGAGAACTAAGTGATGAGGAGATAGCCTACCTATCAGATGCATAGTTCAAAACACTGGTAATCAAGATGCTCACAGAAATTACTGAGACTGGTCACAAAATAGAGGAAGAAGTGAAGGCTATGTAAAGTGAAATGAAGCAAACTATACAGGGAACCAAGAGTGAAGGGAAGGAAATGGGGACTCAAATCAATGATTTGGAAGAAGGGGAAGAAATAAACATTCAACCAGAACAGAATGAAGAAATAAGAATTCAAAAAAAACAAGGAGAGGCAGAGTGAAGAACTTTTGGGACAACTTTAAATGTTCCAACATCCTAATCACAGGGGTGTCAGAAGGAGAAGAGGGTTAGTGAGAAATTGAAAACTTGTTTGAAAAAATAATTAAGGAAAATTTCTCCAGTCTGGTGAAGGAACTAGAGAGAAAGTCCAGGAAGATCAAAGAATCCCAAAGAAGTTGGATCCAAGGAGAAACACACCAAGGCACATCATAATGACATTACCCAAAATTAAAGATGAGGAGAGAATCTTAAAAGCAGCAAGAGAAAAGGAGACAGTTACCTACAAAGGAGTTCCCATAGACTACCAGCTGATTTCTCAAAAAAAACCTTACAGGCAAGGAGGTGCTGGAAAGAAGTATTCAAAGTCATTGAAAACAAGGACCTACAACCTAGATTACTCCACCCAGCAAAGCTATCATTTAGAAGGAGAAGGCTGATAAAGTGCTTCCCAGACAAGGTCAAGTTAAAGGAGTTCATCATCGCCTAGCTCCTATTATATGAAATGTTAAAGAGGCATATCTAAGAAAAAGATCAAAACTATGAACAGTAAAATGACAATAAGCTCACGACTATCAGCAACTGAACCTAAAAAACAAAAACTAAGCAAACAACTAGAACAGGAACAGAATCACAGACATGGAGATCACATGGAGGGTTATCAGGGGGGATGGGTTGGGAGGAGAATGAGGAAGAAAGGTACAGGGAATAAGAAGCATAATTGGTGGGTGCAAAATAGGGGGAGGTTAAGAAGAGTATGGGGCATGTAGAAGCCAAAGAACTTATATGTACAACCAATGGACATGAATTAAGGAGGAGGAATGCTGGAGGGAAAGGGGTATAGGGAGAAAAGGGGAGAAAAAAATGGGACAATTGTAATAGCATAATCAATAAAATATATTTAAAATTAAATAAATAACTTTTAAAATTTTATTTATCAAATATAACTTTAACAGATCAAGGCCATTAGAAGAGGAACCTCCAATTCAACTGATTAATGAATAATATTTGCTGATATGACCACAAAGCAAGGACTTTTACTTATATTGACCAATAAAGAAGGAAGCATATGCAGACTGGCTATCATTCCTAAGTAACAAAAAACATAATATAATGTTTTAAAAATCAACTTACATTTATATGACATTTTCCCATAAATACATTTATGTATGTTAGTGTATATATATTTTATATGCAAAACTATCATGATATGCTATATGTAAAGTAATATCTATTGATTACCACTGTAAAGACAGAAAAAATTTTTAATTCCATTGGCTACTTCAATGAAGGCAATATAGGATATTTGAAACATTGAATTATGCTTCAACTCAGCCTTCTTGTTAATTTATAGACTGGAAAAGAATGCAGTGCCATGTTAATCTTCAGTTTTACAACTCAAAGTATATTAGGTCAAAAGAGGAAAAGTTCTGATGCAGAGAGATCCGACTAAGAAGTAGGGAGCGGCTGTAGGAGGAGGCTGCCCAAGCAATTGTGGGCAGTCTAGGATGGCATTGGCTGAGAAGCTGATCGCCTCCAGAGCCAATAGAAATATGAAGGCAGGCACTCTGGTTCAGAGCTTTCTGGCTCCTGAGCTGGCTTTCTCTCGCAGGCTCTGGCTCTGGCTTTGGCTTTGGCTTTCAGGCTCTTCTTCCTTGAGGATGCCTAGATGATCATGCTGCAGCTGCCTGCATTTCCCAACAGACAGTATTTTGTTTGGGAAGGAACTCCAGGCTCAGCCTAGGATCAAGTTGGCCTGACAGAGGGTGGCAAGTTTATTCTTTGGATGTTCTAGAGGGAACAGTCTCTGTGCATAAGCATGCCACTCTTCCAAAACTGTGTAGCTTTTTGTATATTATGTTGTTTTTAGTTTGTAAGCTAACACTACAGAAACAAAATAACTAAAAACTAACAAGGAAAAAATAGAACTCAGGTATTAGAGATTAGCCTTAGTTGATAGGCTTACGTGATTACAACTGTGTTTTGATAGGCTTAGTAACTGCTTTTGAACAAAGATTCCTTTGTCACCAAACCTTTGCCTCTGGAATTTTTGCCTAGTGGGCGGTGGCAGGGAGCCAAAAGCCAACTTACTGTTCTGTAACAGTTCAAGTCCATACCTGGAGAAAAAAACAATGTTATGAAAGTTAGGTCATCTTCGAGAATCCAGGTAAGGAACGACATTTGGGTGACCATAGTGCATTGAAAATATTCTGTCCACTGCTCAGTTAACCCCATAGCAGGGCAATGAGATGGGTACTACCATCACAATTGTACAGATAAGTATGCTGAGACTCCCAAAAGCTGAGAGGATGTACGTGACCTCCCAGCTAACATATCACGGAGTTTGTGCTTTTCCCACACTAAAAGTTTATATGCTGAGAGACATTGATGAAATAATATAGATCTATGCTAAATTTATAAACACATTCTGATAAGCTCAATATATACTTGGTAGCAAATAATATACAGGGTCTAGCAGAAGTAATGCCTGCCTAAGTGTGATTGGGTGTAATAACTTATAGTTTTAATTTGAACATTTCACCTAAAATGTCATATGATATGCTTGGGTGTGATACTATGTTACAGAATTACATACTTGTGATTTTGTAAAAATAGATTTTGTAATAAACAAGGGGTGTGATTTGTGCCAGACCCTGTATATTAGAAGTTATATCTACATTATATTATTATTATGGAGTTTTAATCTGAATTAAATTTAAATGTGCTGATTTAATTTAAATATGCTACTTTGATTCATTTTTTTCTTTTTATTGTTGACACTATTACAGATGCCCCTATTCTTCTCCCTTTGCCCACATACACTCAGCCCCCTCCCCTCTTCCCTCTGGCCATCACCACATTGTTGTCCATATCTATGTGTCATGCATATACATTCTTTAACTAATTTCTTCACCTTCTTTCATCCTAAATATGCTAATTTGATTTAAATATGCTAAATCCAACAATTAATTGAGCATCTTTTGTAAGTGAGTATCTGAGTAAGTGCAAAAATATGTAGCATAACTCCTCAAAGGGTTCAATTTAATGTGGAGGATAGAAAATGAACTGAAATGTAGGCACATTGTGTTAAGTCTTATGGTAGAGCTATAAACAATGTTATTAGTATATAGGAAAAAAGTCTTTCATGTATATGTGTACTTGGCAAGGTACTCAGGTAAAAATAATTTTAAAAACAGATAAATTAAAATGCTGATTTTATATATTGAATTGTTTTGCTGGCTATGGATTAAGGCTATAACTTTGTTGATGAAGTATTTCTGAGGAGTAGCCTTCAGATATATAAAAATCAGTAGGAAGTTAAATTCTGCTGAGGGTGGGATAAGTCCAAACTTTGTTTTAACTGTGGTGATGTATACATAGAATTTGTTTTAACTGGCTTTCTGATGTATACATATAACTTTGAAATGTGGGAAGTAATTATTACTGGGATAACTATAACCAATTGCTTTTCATTTGGTAAAATGCTTTCATGTATATTATTTACTCATTAGTTTTGCTGTCAGAAATGGTTGGTATTTTACCTTCTTTTTTGATGGATGACTTTATCTAGGCTCAGAGAAGATAAACTCCTCAAGGTTGATATGGCTGGAAAATGATGAATTTAAAGCACAATCTAGGATTCTGTAGTCTAAATTCTCAGAGAGTGAGAAACAAAGTGAGAAACACAGAATTTTAATGCTAGAAACTTTAGAAACTGTCTTCAGAAGTGCAAACTTGTTGCCTTGTAGGGCCAGGCATGTAGTATAAATAGTGAAGCAACGGTTGCAGACTACAATGAATGAAAGGTTGTATGTTCTGTGAAACAGTCAACATAGTCTAGGGTATGTTGCAGTAACAAAAAAACTCCCAAATATTACTGGCTTAGAATATAGTACACCCATCATAGGTCAGCATGGAGAGTTGCTCTATGTCACCTTACTTCAGGATTCAGGCTGATGAAACAGTCACTATTTATAGTGCTTCTTGTTGCTAAAGAGAGAAGAGAAAATGTGACAAATCACACACTGGCTCTTAAAGCATTCAGAAGTGACACACACTTCCATTTGATTATCATGGCCATGCCACAAGAAGTGCTATTCTACAATATATCAGAAGGTGAAGAACCAGAAATAATAGGTGATGAGCAATCATGAACATTCACAGACTCCTCTCATGTCACCAAATATTTGATTCTTGTTCATTTAAAAAAAAATAATACTCATCACTAAGAGAGATAGCCCAAGAATTCCATCTGGTCAAAAGTATCAAGCTTAAGGTCCACACTCTCTATGTGATGTGTTGGAATCTCTATCTTAGGCACAGATGTGGCTTCTTGTGATCTGGATATCTATGAACTAAGAAGTTATCTTTTCCTACCACACTTCAACATACACCGGGAGACAGAAGCAGATAAACTTCAATGAATGCTCCTATTCAGAATGAAGAATAGGAGTTAGACAGCAGACACTGGTTTATAGATATGCTGAAATTCCACAAAAGCATATATTTGCAAGAATTACTTTCATTGGGGTTAAGGATGTTCTTTGATTAGACACTGATTCCCCTCCTTGGAAGGAAGGCTCTTATTCTCTTTGGCCCTGGTTCCACTTTCTGAAAGGACACTCTTCACCTGTTAACTTTATCCACATCCAAAGTAGGAATTGGACACATAGATCAATGGAATAGAATAGAGAGCCCAGAAATAAACCCAAGTCTCTATGGTCCATCAATATTTAACAAAGGTGGCAGAAGCATAAGATCAAATAAAAATAGCCTCTTCAACAAATGGTATTGGGAGATCTGGATAGCTACATGCAAAAAAAAAAAAAAAATGAAACTCGACTACCAACTTACACCATACAGAAAAATAAACTCAAAATGGATAAAAGACTTAAATATAAATCATGACAACATAAGAGTCCTAGAGGAGAACATAAGGAGGAAAATCTCAGCTATTCCATGCAGCAATATTTTCACTGATATGTTCCCTAAGTGCAATGGACATAAAGGAAAGAATAAACAAACAGAACTTCATCAAAATAAAAAGCTTCTGCACAGCTAAAGAAAACATCAGCAAAATGAAAGGGAACCAACCATGTGGGAAAATATATTTGTTAACCATACCTTGGACAAGGGTTTAATCTCCAAAATATATAAAGAACACACATGATTCCACTCCAGGAAGACAAACAACTGAATTACAAAATGAACAAAGGACCTGAACAGACACTTCTCCAAGGAAGACATACAGAAGGCCCAGAGACATATGAAAGGATGCTCAGCATCACTAGCCATCAGAGAGATGCAAATTAAAACCAGTGTGATACCACTTTACACCAGTCAGAATGGCCATCATAAGCAAGTCAACAAAGAACAAGTGCTGACAGGTTGTGGAGAAAGGGGTACCCTAGTGCACTGTTGGTGGGATTGCAGATTGGTGTAGCCACTGTGGAAAACAGTATGGAATTTCCTCAGAAAAGTAAAAATGGAACTGCCTTTTGACCTGCAGATTCCAGGGCTGGGATTATACCCTAAGAATCCTAAAACACCAATTCAAAAGAACCTATGCACCCCTATGTTCATAGCAGCACAATTTACAATAGGCAAGTGTTGGAAGCAACCTAAGCACCCACCAGTAAATGAGTGGATCAAAAAACCAGAGGGTAGGTTAGAGGGGATAATGAGGGGGAAAGGGGGAAGGGATTTCAGGAACATCTATAAAGGACACATGGACAAAACCAAGGAGGGTGGGATCAGGGGTGGGAGGTGGGGATGGCTGGGGTTGGGGGGGAGTGGTGGAGGGAAAATGGAGACATCCATACTTGAACATTAAAAAAAAGTAAAAACCAAAAAAACAATGCTGCATTTACATAATGGAATACTATGCAGCAGAAAGAAAGAAGGACCTTAAACCCTTTGCAACAGCATGGAAGGAACTGGAGAGCATTATGCTAAGTGAAATAAGCCAGGTGGTGAAAGACAAATACCATATCATCTCACTTATAAGTGGAACCTAATCAACAAAACAAACAAGCAAGCAAAATATAACCAGAAACATTGAAATTAAGAACAAACTGACAGTAACAACAGGGGAGGTAGGAGGAGGAAAAGAGGGAGGGTCATCAAAGGACACAAGACAAAGCCAAAGGGTGTTAGGATTGAGGGTTGGAGGTAGGGATGGCTGGGGTGGGAAGGAGTGTGGGGGAGGGGAACAATGGGTACAAGTGTACTTGAACAACAATAAAAAAAGATAGAAAACAAAATAATACCTAATTTAAAAAAAAGTAGGAACTGGAGAATATAACCTCTTTCAGGTTGAGCAGTTTTCTAAAATAATTTCCAGATCACAAACAGTTTGAAGGCCCAAGAACTAGATGAATATTTATATGATCACAGAATGTTTAGTAGATTCTGAAAGTTTATTTGGCTATATAACACCCATAAAAAATAATATAATATTGCATTGTGTTTCTCTGGAAAACCCTGACTACTACACCTAGTAATTTAATATATATCGAGAGAGAGAGAGAGAGATTTATTATAAGGAGTTGCCTTATCCAATTATGGAGTCTGAGAAACCCCGAGATCTGCAAATAGTACACTAAAGAGCTAAGAAAGCCAATAATGTAGTTATAGTCTGAGTCTGAAGGCCTGAGAACCAGGTAAACCAATGGTGTGAGTTCTAGCCCCAAAGCCAACAAGCTCAAGAACCAAAAGGGAATAATATTTCAGTTTAAGCCTGAAGGCAGGAAAAGACCAATGTCCCAACTCAAGGCAGTAAAGCACAGGAAGTTCTCGATTACTAGAGGAACTATTTACCTTTGTTCTTCTATTCAAACCTTCAACCGATTGGATGAGGGCCACCCACATTAGGAAGGTCAATCTGCTTTACTAAATCTACTGATTCAAATGTTGATCTCATTCAAAAACACCAAATATCTGGGCACACTGTGGCACAGGTAATAAACACATATAATTAACCCTCACACTAGGCTTATCTATTATATTCTAGTACTATTTTTTCTCGTACTTCCTAGATTATGTACATATGTTTGTGTGTGGTTTATGTATATTTGTTTTCACAACCCCATGAATTTCACTCTTGCATTCTTAATTTACTTGTTGGTATGTTAAATATAATAGGCTTCGATGACAGCCACTTTTGTCATCTCTTCTCTGAGTCGATTTGGGACTTACTGTGTACCATAACATTATTCTGAGACATCTTAGTCCAATCATACTTTTGATTTGATCTTTGTAATAAGGCTGAGTTCTAACCAATCTTTATTATTCAAAGGCCTTTTTAAAATGTATTATATTGATTATGCTATTACAGTTGTCCTATTTCCCCCCGCTTTATTCCCCTACAGCCTGCACCACCTCTCCCACCCGCATTCCCCGTTCCCTTAGTTCATGTCAATGGGTCATACATATAAGCTCTTTGGCTTCTCCATTTCCAATACTATTCTTAACCTCTCCCTGTCTACTTTGTACCTACCATTTCTGCTTCTTATTCCCTGTACCTTTTCCCCCCATTCTTCCCCCTCCCCCTCCCTGCTGATAACCCTCTATGTGATCTCTATTTCTGTGAATGTGTTCCTGTTCTAGTTGTTTGCTTAGTTTGTTTTTGTTTTACATTTTTAGGTCTGGATGTTGATGATTGTGAGTTTGTTGTCATTTTACTTTTCTTATTTTTGATGTTCTTTTTCTTAGATAAGTCCCTTTAACATTTCACATAATAAGGGCTTGATGATGATGAACTACTTGAACTTGACCTTATCTGGGAAGCACTTCATCTGCTCTTCCAATATAAATGATAGCTTTGCTGGATAGAGTAATCTTGGATGGAGGTCCTTGCCTTTCATGGTTTTGAATACTTTTTATCCAGCCTGTCCTTGCCTGTAAGGTTTCTTTTTAGAAATCAGCTGATAGCCTTATGGGAACTCCTTTGTATGTAACTGTCTCCTTTTCTCTTGCTGCTTTTAAGATTCTCTCCTCATCTTTAATGCTGGGTGATGTAATTATGATGTGCCTTGGTGTGTGCTGCCTTGAGTCTAACTTTTTTGGGACTTTCTGTGCTTTCTGGACTTCCTGGAAGTCTATTTCCTTTGCCAGATTGGGGAAGTTCTCCTTCATTATTTGTTCAAGTAAGTTTTCAATATCTTGCTCTCCCTCTTCTCTTTCTGGCAACCCTATGATTCAGATGGTGGAACATTTAAAGTTGTCCTAGAGGTTCCTAAGCCTCTCCTCATTTTTTTGAATTCTTCTCTCTTCATTCTGTTCTAGTTGAATGTTTATTTCTTCCTTCTACTCCAAACTGTTGATTTGTGTCCCAGTTTCCTTCCCATCACTGTTGGTTCCCTGTACATTTTCCTTTATTTCACTTTTCATAGCCTTCACTTTTTCCTCTCTTTTGCGACCATGTTCAACCATTTTTGTGAGCATCCTGATTACCAGTGTTTTGAACTGTGCATCTGATAGGTTAGCTCTCTCTCCATTGCTTAGTTGTATTTTTTCTGGAGCTTTGATCTGTTCTTTCATTTGGGCCATTTTTGGTCTCAGTGAGTCTGTTATGTACTAAGGGGCAGAGCCATAGGTATACACCAGGGTATGGCAATCCATGTCTTTGCATTGTGGTGCTGTACGTGGGGGAGGGACTTGAGGGGAAACAGTGACACTTGCTCATCTCTCAGCCAGCTTTCAGTCACTTCCTCTGCTATCCACAAGCAAACTGGACCCTTCTGGTTCTGATTCCCAGGTCAGTGGTTTGTGTACATTCTAGGACCTTGAGGGTCTCTTCAATGAACTCTCCTGTGAGTCTGGGAGTTTCTCCTGCTGTCTCAACCCCCACCGTTTTTTCAAGTCAGAGGTTTTTAGGCTTTACTTTTCTGCACTGGAACCCTGGGTCATATGGTTTATCTGCATGCAAATGTGGGGACCGCCAGTCTGCCAGCTACCGCCTTGCTGTGAGTGTCCTCTTGGCTCTGGCTACCTGTCTCCATCACTCCTATTAGTCTGGATGAATGTTTCTTTAACTCCTTGGTTGTCAGACTATAGAACTAATACAGTTCTATTTTCTGGCAGTTCTGGTTGTTTTCTGTTTTTAAATTTCTTGTTGTCCTTCTTTTGTTTGTGCAAGGAAGCATAGTGTATCTACCTATGCCTCCATCCTGGCTAGAAATCTCAGAAACAGAGAGTTTACTGCCTATGTTTTCCTCTAAAAGTTTAATGGTTTCAATTTTTACATTTAATTCTTTAATCCACTTTAACTTTATTCTTGTATATGGTGTAGGAATGTGGTCTAGTTTCATTTTTTTTTCATATATTTATCCAATTTTTCCAATACTGTTTATTGAATAGACTTTCTTCACCCGATTGTGTGTTCTTGCCTCCTTTGTCATGTATTAATTGACCATATATGTGCAAGTTTATTTCTAGGTCTGTATTTTGTTCCACTGATCTACATAAAGACCAATCTCTATAGCAGTCGGTATAGGCTAGATTATATTATTATAATGACAACAAAAAAACCTCCACAATTTCAGGAACTTATAACAATGAAGGATGATTTTATGCTAATGCTATGTGTCTGTGGTGGGTTGTCTTTGGGCTCTGTTCCATGATTCTCACTCCTAGACCCAGACTGATGAAGCAGCTACCATATTAAATCTCACTGACTATGACAGTGGAAAAATAAGAGTGTGTAAGATTGTGTACTGCTCTCAAAACTTTGTCCTCTGTTTAATTGGCCAAAGCAACTCTCACAGATACAAATAAATCCAGATAAGTAAAGCAGTGCAATCTAATTATGTGCCAGAGAAGGAGAAGTATAATATTTAGTTAATATTAATAATAGTACTGAATACAACATGCTTTCTAAATGCATACATAACCTAAGTTTTCCAAATAAAATCAGTCTTTGCTTGAGATGTGCCCTGAGAGTTTTCCACTTCTAATTCTTTGCTAGACACATATTTGCATATTTATAGATAGGAGACAGGATAATTCAAACTCCTTGAAGATTTTTACAAAGAAACTCAGTAATGGCGATTCAGCACTTAATCCTCTTTAATGCACAGAACAGTGTGTTGTAGTATTGTAGAAAGAGTCCAGACTTTGGTTCTAGTATGAACTGGATTCAAGTCTCAGCTATACAACTATGGAAGTACATGCAGTTAAATTAGATTATCTCTCTGAGCTTCATGTTCTTCATTTTCCAAATAGAAGTAATATTAGAATTGCTTTCTACATGAGTAGTAAAAACTAAAGCTTAAAGTTATTAAAAATTTTTCAACAATTCTATTGTTAAATTGAAATTTATCATTAGAATATGTAACAAGTCATTCAATGATTCTATTTTTAAGTTGAAGTTTATTGAAAGAGTATGCTATTTTGGCGAAGACAAGTCTTGTCTTGCCTGTTGAGCATCCATGTCCAAAGACTCCTTAGGAAAAGGTGATTGCCTTTTCATGTGTGTGTTTCAGAAGTCTTACTCTCTAGGAAGTAGCAAATTGTCTAGAGAGAAGAGAGGCTCTATTTGGCAGCCAGGCAACAAAGCAGAAGGGGTGCGTATGTGTGCATGTGTGTGTGTGTGAGATCAACGATAAAGGTTTACTGTGAAGTCAAATGTTTGTTTGAGAAAAGGAGTTAGAGAATAAGATACCCTTTGGAACTAGAGCCTTTTATTCAAGCTCCAGGATCTCTGAAAACAGATTCTCCAAGGACAACCCATTCCATTTGATTGCAGAATATGCTGACTATGCTAATTTCCAAAGGAGCTTATTGAACTTGTGGACTTTAATGAGTGGAAGTCAAATGAAATGATGTTGAACTTCATTCTGATTACTCCTGAATCCATCTAAATTTTTAAGGGTTAAGACCAAAATTCTCTTTTTCTGAATAAACTGGATATTTCAGTCTGAAGGCACTGGTTCTCTACCACTTCATAATGCTCCATAAAAGTCAGTTGAATATCATATAAGAACACTATAAATCCAATATTCAGCCACCAGATTTCAAGATTTTGATTTGATTGTTTGGGATCAAGCCTGGAAAGCTGTATGCAGGTAGACCATGATTTGAGAAATTTTGAACCAGTGTGTCCCTATTTTGGCTACTAATTAGAATGACCTGCCAAATTTTCAAAATATAACTCTGGACTTTAAACCAAAGTATTTGAGAAGATCTGAGGGTGAAGGCCCTGGCACAGGTATTTTTTAAGCACCCAAGTGATTACACTGTGTAGTCAGGGTGACAACTTCTGGATCTAGCCTAAAAAGAACTATCAGGTTCAAGGATGTCATGCCAGTGTCCTGAAAAGTATTTGAAAGAATAAGTTTCTTCTTTGTAAATATTACATAACATTAGAGTAGAAGGTATATAATGTAACAGGATGAAGGTTTTTGAACTTAGAATGTCTGTGTTGTCCCAACAGGGTAAGCAAGTTAAGAAAGGAAATTTGCAGCTGAAGTTCTGGAGAAAAAAGGGTGCGAGCCGACACTGCCTTCCTGTCAGAGCCTACCACTCTCTCAGCACTTACACATCCCTAAACCTTCCTTCCATCTTTTACCTCTGTCCCCCTGATTCTCCAGACATCTTTCTGTGCACAACCTCCTGCCCCCACCATGGCTGTGGAAGCTCACCCTTTTCCACAGACCATTTTTCTCTCAACCAATCCTTGCACCCATTCTGCAAAACTGTCTTGATTATAAATTGAACTCTTGGGAGCTCAAGCCTTTCTATAGATATTCTGCTGCCATTTCATCCAAACACCAATTTGATTTTTCTATCCACACATTTTCCTTAAAACATCTCCAGAGGAGACCACCACTCCTATCCTCACCCTTTGAGTGATAATTCACAACTTACTGCTCTTTACTGAAGCTTTCAAAAAGTTATTACAGAGCTCTTATCTCTCCGTTAACTTTTCTTATTTAAATTGCAGACTAGATGGTTCAATTTATATACCCATTACTTGAACACTGTATTATACTGACCTCTTCTCTAAAACTTTATTTTTAACTTAACATTTATTGAGCATCTTTAAAGAACTAGGTACCATGATAGATACTATTAATAGACACAGTGAGATTTTCATTCTTATATGATGAGTAAGGAGACTGAGGCTCAAAGATATATACTTTGTTGAGAAAAAATGATGAAGAGGCAGAATCTGAACTTAGATCTATTTCACAGGCCCTTATATCAATTCATTTTAAAATTATTAATTGATTAATTAATTATTAAATATTTCAGAACCACACAAAGGTATAATATAATATAATGAACATTTGTGTAGTGGCTACTTTAAGAAACAGAATATTAAAAATATAGTTGAAAACTTTGTAAATGACAATCTAACTACATACCCCTCATTCATCTTCCCCCTCAAAGCTGACTATAAATAGAACTGGAACTGAGATGGCCCTTCAGAGTTGTCTCCAATTGAGACAAGTGGCTGGGCCTCTGTACCCCAGCATGGACCAGCCATTGGATGTGGACTGACTACAGAGGGAAGGCACATAACTTGGGTGAAGCATCTCCCATTGTCCAAAAATTCAGCTGTGAGTTATCAAAAGCTAACACTCCTGATAGCTGGGAAAATAGTGCCTCGTCTTAAATGGGAGGTCTAAGAGACAAGTTACAGTATCAGTATATATGCTGATGTAAATATTTGCTACATTATTGACTTGTGTTTACACCTAGATTCATCAAATTATTTGAGTTTAATGTAGATTGAATTGTTGACCCAATTTCTTGTAGTTCTGTCATTTTATATATCTACTATCAAGGTTATGAAAACTTTATCAAATAAACTAATGCTCTCCTTTCTTTTTTCCTATTCTCTTATTACTTTTTCTTTAAATGGCTGGAAAAACTCATTGGTAAAACTAATTATTATTTTTAATTATTTCTAGTTTGCTTGATATTTAACTTAGGATTTAATTGTTATAATGTTTTTTTTTAAAAACTATAGTTTTGGTTCTTCCGGTGAAGATGGAGGCATAGGTGGACATGCTGTGCCTCCATGCACAACCAAAAGAGGAAAAAAAGCAATTTGGAGGTCAAGGGTAGCCAGATCTGACAGAAAACTGAACTGAGTGGAAGTCTGACAACCAAGGAGTTAAAGAAGACATGTTCCATGTTCATCCAGACCGGTAGGCGGGGCGGAGCCAGGTGGAGAGCGCTAGGCGAGACGCAGTTTGGGGAGTGGTGCCAGCCGTGCTCCAGCCGCCTGGAGAGGACCGTGGTGAGCTTGCCTGGCCAAAGCACAGCGGGCACACTCTGCAAAGCCGGGGCTGAGACTGGTGGATTGGGCAGTCCCTCATTAGCTTGTGGATAAACCAGGAGGAAAAGCTCGGGGGGGTGGAACAGACTGCTTGGCCTTCAATGCAGGGAAATAAAGCCTCAAATCACCAATTGAGAACACCTGTGGGGGTTGAGGCGGTGGTGGGAGGAGCTCCCAGCCTCACAGGAGAGTTCACTGGGGAGGCCCACGGGGACTTGGAACTGTGCAGGCTTGCCCACTCATCCTGGAGCCAGCAAAGAGGGGATCAACTTGCTTGCGGGCAGCTGGGGAGGTGCGGAGAGCGGAGCAAGTGCCATTGTTCTCTCAGGCCCCGCCCCCACACACAGTGTCACAACACAACATCATGGGTTACTCCGCCCCCACAGACAGCATCACAACACAACGGCGTAGGTGACCCCACCCAGGTGAACACCTAAAGCTCCGCCCCTTAAAGTAACAGGTGCACCCAGAAAAAAATAAAAGGCCCAAATGAGAGAGAAAAAAATGGCAGCAAGATAGGGGGGAGCAGAGTCCACTTCCTCCTCCCCACTAGTGAAACACCTAGCCGATTTTCTGAGGAACAGAGCGAACACCCAACAGTATTCCAGCATATATGAAGATTGGTGACCAAGATTACAGGGGAAATTCAATGGTCAGATGCCTGAAGCAGACAGGAGGACCAGGGAAGCAGCCCTGGCCAGACGCTTTTAAAGCCAGCCAGCAGAAGCTTTTTTCATTTGTTTGTTCCTTTGTTTGTTTTCCCCAATCCTCCCTCCTATCTGTCCTTTTTAATTTTCTTTAATTATTTCTTCCTTCCTTTCACTTAGTATTCTTAGTCTTCTCCTCCTTTTATTTCTTATTTTTATTTTTTATTTTATTCCTCTTATTTTCATTTTTTTTACTTCATTTAATTTTTATTTTTTTTCTTCTTCCCTCCCCTCTCTTCTTTATCCATAGGTGAGACATTAAAACCTGGCATTGTGAAGAGAACAGAGCTAGACCCAGACAAGGGTCAGCCCACAAAACAGAGAGAGTGACACAAAATTAACTTCGCTACTCCAGAGAACTTGACAGATCAATTTAAGAAACAGAGGCTAGCAAGAAGAGTCTCACAAACAGTGAGAAGACAAAGAAACAATCCTCAAATGAAAGGAAAGGAGGAAGCCCCAGAAAGAATGATAAATGAAACAGAGGCAAGCCAACTATCAGATACTGAGTTCAAAGAATTGGTTATTAGGAGGCTCAAGAAGCTCAAGAAGGTTGATGAGTTCACAGAAAATTTCCAGAAACTACAGGGAAACTATAATGAACTCACTGAAAACTATGTCAACATGAAAAAGGAAATAGAAACTATCCACAAGGGCCAAAAGGAAATGAAGAACACAATATCTGAACTGAAGAACACAATAGAAGGAATCAAAAGCAGACTCGATGAAGCAGAAGATCAGATCAGCAATCTGGAGGACAAGGTAGAAAAAAACACCCAAAAAGAGCAGGAACAGGAAAAGAGACTCAGAAAGAATGAAGAGGTATTAAGGGAAATGCAGGACAACATGAAATGTATTAATATCCGTATAATAGGGATACCCGAAGGAGAAGAGGAGGAGCAAGGGATAGAAAACCTGTTTGAAAAAGTAATGATGGAAAACTCCCCTAATCTGATGAGAGAAAAAGTCACACTAATCCAGGAAATACTGAGAGTCCCAATCAAAAGAAACCCAAACAGGCCCACTTCAAGACACATCATCATTAAAATGGCAAAATTCCAAGACAAAGAGAGAATCTTAAAGGCAGTGAGGCATAAACAGGAGGTAACATATAAGGGAGCCCCAATAAGGTTAGCAGCTGACTTCTCAATGGAAACACTCCAAGCTAGAAGAGAATGGCAAGAAATATTCCAAGTAATGAGAACCAGAGGTCTGCAAGAAGACTACTCTACCCAGCAAGGCTCTCAATAAAGATAGATGGCCAAATTAGAAGCTTCCCAGACAAAAGAAGTCTAAAAGAATACACCTGCACCAAACCAACTCTGCAAGAGATGCTAAAGGGACTGATTTAAGGAAAGGAAGGGAAAGAGAGAGAGAGAGGAACACAGATACAAAAAAAAATGGCAATGAATAAGTACCTATCGATAATAACCTTAAATGTAAATGGATAAAATGCTCCAATCAAAAGACAGAGTAGCTGAATGGATAAGAAAGCATGACCCACACATATGCTGCCTATAAGAGACCCACCTCAGGACAAAAGACCTACACAGACTGAAAGTGAAGGGCTGGAAGCCAGTTTTCCAAGCAAATGGAGAGGAAAAAAAAGCTGGGGTATCAATACTCATATCAGACAAAACAGACTTCAAAAAAAGGGCCAAAAAGAGAGACCCAGAAGGACACTTTATAATACTCAAGGGAAGAATCCACGAAGAAGACATAAATATTGTAAATATATATGCACCCAACACAGGAGCACCCAAATACATAAAGAAAATCTTGGAGGACTTCAAGAAAGACATTGATAGCAACACAATTATAGTAGGGTACTTCAACACCCCACTGTCAAAAATGGACAGATCTTCCAAACAAAATACCAGCAAAGATATTGTGGCATTGAAGAATGCCCTAGAAGAAATGGACTTAACTGATATATATAGAGACTTTCACCCCAAAGAAGCTAAATACACATTCTTTTCAAATGCACATGGAACATTTTCAAAAATAGACCATATGATAGGACACAAAACAAGCCTCAACAAATTCAAAAATATTTAAATCATATCAAGTATTTTCTCTGACCACAAGGGACTGAAATTAGAAACCAACCCAAAGGTAAAAAAAACCCAAACACTCAAAATCATGTAGATTGAATAGCATGCTATTAAACAGTGCATGGGTCAAGGATGAGATTAAGGGAGAAATCAAAAAGTTCCTCGAAACAAATAAAAATGAACTTACAACAAACTGAAACTTATGGGACACATCAAAGGCAGTCCTGAGAGGGAAGTTCATAGCGATACAGGCATACCTAAAAAAAATAGAAACATTTCAAACAAACAATTTAACCCTACACCTACAAGAACTCAAGAAACAACAACAAAGACAACCCAGAGCAAGTAGAAGGAAGGAAATAACCAAGATCAGAGCAGAATTAAATGACAAAGAGACTAAATGCACAATTCTAAGGATCAATGAATCCAGGAGCTGGCTCTTTGAAAAGATAAACAAAATCCACAAGCCTTTAAGCAGGTTCATCAAGAAAAAAAGAGAGAGGACCCAAATAAACTTAATAAGAAATGAAAGACGAGATATTACAACTGATGCCACAGAAATACAAAGGATTATAAGTCACTACTATGAAGAACTGTATGCCAAGAAATATGAAAACCTAGGAGAAATGAACAAATTTTTAGAAAAATATAATCTTCCAAAACTCAATAAAGAAGAAGCAGAAAGCCTGAACCGACCAATAGGAGTGGATGAAATTGAAGCCATAATCAAAAAACTCCCAACACACAAAAGCCCTGGACCAGATGGTTTCACAGGAGAATTTTACAAAGCATTCAAGGAAGAACTAACTCCAATCCTTCACAGACTATTCCAAAAAATCCAAAATGATGGAAGACTCCCAAACTCTTTTTATGAAGCCAGCATCATCCTAATCCCCAAACCAGAAAAAGACATAACAAAGAAAGAAAACTTTAGGCCAATATCGCTGATGAACATTGATGCTAAAATCCTCAACAAAATATTGGCAAACTGCATCCAGCAATACATTAAAAAGATTATACACCATGACCAAGTGGGATTCATCCCAGGGTTGCAAGGATGGTACCATATTTGCAAAACAATAAATGTAAAACATCACATAAACAAAAACCAAGACAAAAATCACATGATCATATCAATAGATGCAGAAAAAGTATTTGATAAGGTACAGCATCCATTTATGATAAAAACGCTTAGCATAGTGGGAATAGAGGGAGCATTCCTCAACACAATAAAGGCCATATATGAGAAGCCTACAGCCAACATTATACTCAATGGGCAAAAACTAAAATCTTTCCCACTAAGATCAGGAACAAGACAAGGTTGCCCACTATCACCACTTCTATTCAACATAGTACTGGAAGTTTTAGCCACAGCAATCAGACAAGAAAAGGGAATAAAAGGCATCCAAATTGGAAAGGAGGAAACAAAACTGTCGTTGTTTGCAGATGACATAATAGTGTACTAAGAAAATCCTATAGACTCCACAAAAAAACTACTCGACCTAATAATTGAATTTGGCAAAGCAGCAGGATACAAAGTCAATATCCAGAAATCAAAGGCATTTTTGTATACCAACAGTGAAACAGCAGAAACAGAAATCAGGAAAAAATCCCATTTGATATAGCAACAAAAAAAAAAATAAAATACCTAGGAATAAACCTAACCAAGGAGGTAAAAGACCTATACTCAGAAAACTACACAACACTGAAGAAAGAAATCATGAAAGACACAAACAAATGGAAACATATACCATGTTCATGGATTGGAAGAATCAACATCATCAAAATGTCCATACTACCCAAAGCAATACATAGATTCAATGCAATCCCTATCAAAGTACCAATGGCATATTTCACAGATATAGAGCAAACACTTCAAAAATTTATATGGAACCATAAATGACCCCGAATATCAGCTGCAATTTTGAGAAAGAAGAGCAAAGCAGGAGGGATCACAATTCCTGATATCAAACTGTATTATAAGGACACTGTAATCAAAACAGCTTGGTACGGGCATAAAAACAGACAGATAGACCAATGGAACAGAATAGAGAGCCCAGTAATAAACCCAAGTCTCTATGGGCAATTAATCTTTGACAAAGGGGGCAGAAGCATGAAATGGAATAAAAATAGCCTCTTCAACAAATGGTGTTGGGAAATCTTGGCGGCTACCTGCAAAAAAATGAAACTGAGCACCAACTTACACCATACACAAAAATAAATTCAAGGTGGATAAAAGACTTAGATATAAGTCAAGACATCATAAAAGTCCTAGAAGAAAACATTGGTAGAAAAATCTCAGACATTCCACGCAGCAACATCTTCAATGATATGTCCCCTAGAGCAAGGGACATAAAGGAAAGAATAAACAAATGGGACCTTATCAAAATAAAGAGCTTCTGTGGGGCTAAAGGAAACAGTATTGAAATAAAAAGAGAACCAACAGTATGGGAAAACATATTTGCCAATGATACCTCAGACAAGGGTCTGATTTCCAAAATATACAAAGAACTCATACAACTCCTCTCCAGGAAGACAAAAAAACCAATTTATAAATGGACAAAAGACATGAACAGACACTTCTCGAAAAAAGGACATACAGAGGGCCCAGAGACATATGAAAAGATGCTCAACATCATTAGCCATCAGAGAGATTCAAATTAAAACCACAATGAGATACCACCTCACACCAGTCAGAATGGCCATCATCAACAAAGCAACAGATAACTGTTGGAGGGGATGTGGAGAAAAGGGAACCCTACTGCACTGTTGGTGGGAATGCAGATTGGTGCAGCCACTGTGGAAAACAGTATGGAATTTCTTCAGAAAACTAAAAATGGAACTGCCTTTCGACCCCTACTGGGATTATACCCTCAGAGCCCTGAAAAACCAATTCAAAAGAACCTTTACACTCCATTGTTCATAGCAGCACAATTCACAATAGCCAAGTGCTGGAAACAACCTAAGTGCCCATCTACAAATGAGTGGATCAAGAAACTATGGTACATTTACACAATGGAATTCTACGCAGCAGAGAGGAAGAAGGAGCTTATACCATTCGCAACAGCATGGATGGAATTGGAGAGCATTATGCTAAGTGAAGTAAGCCAGACAGTGAGGGACAAATACCATATAGTCTCACCTTTAACCGGAACATAATCAACAAAAGCAAAAAAGCAAGCAAAACTTAACCATAGACATTGAAATTAAGATCAGTATAAGAATAGCCGGGGGTGGGGGGGAGAGGACAATGGGGAGAAGTGTTTTCAGGAACTACTATAGAAGACACATGGGCAGAACCAAGGGAGAGGAGAGAGGCAGGGAAGGGAGGTGGGATTGGAGAGAGAGGGGGGAGAAAATTAAAAAAATATATATAATTTTATTTTTCTTCTTGAGTTTGTTTTGGTGATATTTTTCCCTAGGAAATTGTTTCATTTGCATAGGTATTCTCATGTGTTGGTACAAATTGTTCATAATATTCTCTAATCTCTTTGAATCTATACTCAGGTCCCCTCTTCATTATTATTGTTATAAACATGCTTTTTCTAAACTTAAACATTCATCCTATATTTATTAGAATTAAATAAGTGATGCTACATTATAAACAACCTTCAATCTCAGCAACTTAACCCATCAAAACTTCATTTCTTGCTAATACAGAGACTACTTCAGGTAGTTGTTCTCAATAGCCCAGGCTGCTATGAGGACTTCATGAAGCATCAAGTATGTAATGGTTTGTACAAGTTGCTTTTCAGTGCTATAGCCCTGAAGTGATTGATACATTTCACTTTCATTCACATTTCTTTTCCCAGAAATAATCACATGACCCTTCTAAACCACACACACACACAGAAGTGAGAAGGTGTTTTATCCTTCTCTCTCTTCTTCTCCTCCCCCTCCTCCTCCTTCTTCTTCTTCCTTTTCTTCTCCTCCTCCTTCTCTTCCTTCTTGATTCCAGAGAGGGGGAGGAAAGGGAGGGAGCGAGGCAGAGAAACATTAATGCGAGGAAGAAACATCAATCATTTACTGCTTGCATGTATTCCAACTGGAGACTGAACCTACAACCCAGGTATGTACCCTGACTGGAAGCAAACCCTCAACCTTTCGGTTTGTGGGATGAAGCCCAACAAACTGGGTCACACTGGCCAGGGCATGTTTCGGAGGATATGCCCCCTGTCATGCCTTCCCATTTGCTTCTTCTGGGACTTTTTCTTACTAATAATTTCTCTGGCACACTATATTTTTCCTTCTATTTTTAAAATTATTTAATATATTTATTGATTATAGAGAGAGAGATGAACATTAATTAGTTTCCTCCCAAACATGCCCCAACCAAGAATCGAACCTACCACTTAGGTATGTGCCCCGATTGGGAATCGAACCACTAGTCTTTTGGTGTACAGGAGGACACTCCAACCAACTGAGCCACACCAGTCAGAGCTAAATTTTTCCTTTCTTTCCTGGCAGTTTTCCTCTGCTGATAAACATGACTGAGCCTCTAAATCAGGGGTGTCAAACTCATTTTCACCAGGGGTCACATCAGCCTTGTGGTTGCCATTAAAGGGCCGAATGTAATTTTCAGACTGTATAAATGTAATTAACTACTCCTTAACAGTTAAGCAAGAGCTTGCCACTGCCACTGTTTAGAAACAAGGTGTCGGGCTGTATAAAACAAGGTGGAGGGCCTGATTTGGCCCACAGGCCTTGCATTTGCCACCTGTGCTCTAAATCTTAAAAGAAAATAAAAGACCAACACTAAATGCTTCATCCACTCACACAGATTCCTCAGTTTCATAATATTAGCAGCCACTTAGACACTCATTCTACCTATTGTTTTCCTTCTTAAAAGGACTCAGGAAGGACCCATTCCAAGTGTTATGCCATTGGGTGGGGAGAGGAATCTAGAGTGTTCATGCATTTTATCCCCTGTTGTCACTAAAGTGAAGGGTTGGTCCATAAATTAAGTCTAGTCACACCAGCAGGAACTCCAATAGCATATTTTTAAGTTTGAAAGAGGTCTTTTTAAAGTAAAAGCAAATTCAAAGCCCAGGAGGTCCTGGGGGTGAAGCTCAAGGGGAAAACTACAGTACAAAAATTCTGGAGCCAGCAAGGAGCTACTACTACTGCCCCTGACCAGTCCCTGGTTTCTGGGATTTCAGGTGCCTATCCCAGATAATCATAGGTAAAACAGAAAACAGACAAGTGAGGGAATATTGGAATTTAAACTTTCAGCTTTTTTGTTACTGCTTCTATTTTTCTGCTATTTCAGACTCAAACCTAAGGCCCTGGTGGCTCTGAATTCACATGTGCATTTATTAGCTGACACACCTGAGAGGCATGAAGGTGGCTGAAGCTTAATCCCAAAGGACATGTCCTTTACAAGGACGTGTAAATTTTATTTATTTTTTTACTAAATTTTTAATTTAGATCTTCTCTCTAGAATCAAAACAAATTTCCCTTTCACCTTCTCAGTGGCCTAATCGTCCTTTTGTGAAGTTCTATTCCTTCTTGCCCATGGGAAGACATGAATGAAAAGAACTCACAAGTGTTAACATCACCGATGAAGGTAATATCTGAGAAACAGAGGAATGCCAATGGTCTGATGCCATCACTGAAAACTAGTATCTTATAAATAGCCCTAAAAATAAATACATTTTTAAGTTTCAACTTAAAACAAACATGTACAAATAATAGCATCCAAATTCCACTCTGGGTAAGTTGTTATAATAGGTATAATTTCAGTCCCCAGGGCTAACTAGCTCTGTCTAGGCAAAACAACCGAATCTACATATCTTCTCTCTCTTTTTGTTTTCAAGAGATCATTTCTATCTTGTCCCCAGTCAAAATGTTCAACAAGCTACTATTCTTCTAAACATACTTGGCTGTCAGCAGTGAGTTTTGATTTCTATGGTGTTGATCTTCAGCTCACACACAGGCTTCTCTTTGAAAAACAAAATATGTGCTAATGCATCTTAGCTGCCAGGCCTTCCACTCATTTTCTCTGAAAGTACAGATTCACTCACCTGCAGGCCTTGTTATTCAAAAATGCATGAGAGGCAACCACGCATTGATGTTTCTCTCCCTCTCGTTCTCCCTCCCTTCCTCTCTCTAAAAATAAATAAATAAAATTTAAAAAATGAAATATCTAAAGCTATAGAAATATACTTGATGAAATCCTTGCTTCAACTGTTAAAGACTCAGGTAACTGAGAACATTTCCAATTTGTCTAATTTCTCTGATAACATAATTGAACTGTTCACTGGTTGAAGGTCATAATGCTATGGTGATAATGCTATGTCAGACATCAATCAGTACAAGAAAGAAATGAGAGGAGCTTTATGTTGTCTGGAATTAAACCAGTTAGCTTTCTTGAAATAATTTTCAAATAAATTGCACCAAATCATTTATTATTCAATATTTTAGTGCCTACATTAGCTAGAGCTGGGTGATACAACATTCATAAAGACAGGTATGTGGTAGACTAAGTAATGGCCTTCCAAAGATGTCTATGATCTCATCCCTTGTGAATATGTCACATTTTATGGAAAAGATACTTTACAGATATGATTAAGGTTAAGGACCTGAAAATGAGAATACTCTTTTGGGGCTGCATTAACAAGATACCACAGACTTGGTGGCTTAAATGAGGAAAATTCATTTTCTCACAATTCTAAAAGCTGGAAATTCAAGGTCAAGTTGCCATCAGGGTTGGTTTCTGGTAAAACTTCTCTTTCTGGCTTATAAATAGTTACCTTCTCACTGTGTCTTCATATGTCCTCTTTATTGTCCATGTACATGGAGAGAGAGAGATCTCTGGTGTCTCTTCTTTTTCTTACACAGACACAAGTCCTATCAAATTAGTATCCCACCCCTATGGCCTCATTTGCCCTCCTTAAAGGCCCTTCCTAACTCCAAATACAGTCACATTTGGTGTTAGGGCTTCAACACATGGACTGGTAGGGAGAGGGCCACAAATCAGTCTCTAACAAATAGTAACCTGAATTATCCAGGTGTGCCCAATCTAATCATATGAGCACTTAAAAGCAAAGACTCTTCTTCTATGACTAAAGTCAGAGAAATAGGCTGCAAAAAGAGCTCAGAGAGATTTGAAGTATCAGAAGGATTCAACCTGATATGCTGGCTTTTGTAGATGAAAGGGGACCCAAGCCAGAGAATGCAGGTGGTTTTTAGAAGATAAGAATGTCCTTGGCTGAAAGCCAGCAAGTAAACAAAAACTCAGTCCTACAACCACATGGAATTGAGTTCTGCCAACAATCCTCATAAGCCTGGAAGCATATTTTCTCTTAGAGCCTCCAGAAAGGAATAAGGCTCTGTAGACATCTTGATTTCAGCTTCTGAAACTTAAGCAGGAAAACCAACCAAACCCACTGGATTTCTAAAAAACACAATTCTGAGATAATAAATTTGTATTATTATCAACTTCAAAGCTTACAGCATCTCGTTACAGCATCAATAGAATACTAATATAGATTTGATCTCTTCTTTCCTACAGCTTATATACTAGTGGGCCAAATAACAATAGAACAAGCTAATAAAATAATTGTAAATTGCAAAATAATTGCTACATTAGAAATAAGCAAACAGATGAAACAAAGAATCACATAGGGAACTTATGAATTAAGAGTTGTTTTGGTAAAGTGATATTTAAGCTGAACAAAAGGAAGAGAAGGACCTGGCTACTCAAAGAACTGGAACAAGAGCACCCCATGCAGAAAGAATGGGAGTGCAAAGGCCTTTCAGTGGGACACAACTCAGGGTGTTCAAAAAACTGAAAGGTGTCCAGTAAGATTGAGCATAGCAAAGGGCAGAATTTAGAAAGATGGAGTTGTAAAGTAGGCTGAGTAGAGAGCTTAATGGTTTACAAAATGCAATTAGAAATTTGGATTTTATTCTAAAAACCATAGGAAATCTTATAAGCTATTAAGCAGAAGAGTGCTATGAGAATGAAATTTTGAAATAGAAAATGGGCATTAACAGAAAAAAACAGAGAAATTTTAAAAATGTCTTTAGATTAGTTAATAGTATTGTACTAATCTTTTAGTGTTGATAATTGTGCCATTATGTAAGATGTTAACTTTAGAAGATGCTGGGTGATTATTGGAATTCTCTGTAATAGCTTTGTAACTCTTCTACAAGTCCAAAATTATTTCAAAATAAAAAGTTAGAAAAAAAATGTCATGACCCACTTTCTAATTTAGGAAGATCATTCTTACTTCTCAGTTGGAATATGGGTTAAGGCAGAAGAATGAGAGTGTGCATACCAGTCAGGAAACTAATTCAGTAATCCAAGTGAGAGACAGTGGAACAGAACTTGCTAAGGGGCAAGGTCAAAATCTGTTTTTGAAGTAGACTCTCCAGGACTTGATGAAGAATGAGGTGTGTGTATATGCATGTGTATGTGTGCATGTGTTCATTGCCGGGATGTCCAGTGAAGGAATGGAAGAAATTAAATTCTAGGTTTCTGGCCTGAGAAATTAGGTAGTGTCCTCACTTACTAACGGGAAGATTGCAGACTAGGGGGAGAAAGGAATCTGAGTTTTTAAGGTCCACGGCCTCTAAATGAAGATATCAAGTACGCTGCAACTAAAAGGTGCAGTCTGAGCAGGAGATGTGTTAGGTAGCTGCAAGCAGAAACAGGATATTTAAATGTCACTCCCCTGTGGTAGGAGGTAAAAGGCATCATATAAACAACCAAGAAAGTTAACATCCAGGGAAAAACATAATAAAGTCAGACCAAGTGGGTTTGTGTTAGAGAATGCTTTTAAATTTCCATTATGGCTTTCTTCTTTCTTGGTAAAGTTCTTATCAGAAATGCCATTTTACCACAGCTATACTAGGCAGAACCAAGAAGAGAAAAGAAATGATCTGTTTATTCTTGAGCTGGAGTAAAATGAGGAAAGTGGCAGGTGAATCAAGAGATGGTCCATCTATGAAAAGGACTTTGGAGACAGAAATGCAGTCAGTATTTTGAACCAAAGACTTCTCTTTTCAGAGAGAGAGGAAGGAAAAGAGAGAGAGAGGAGAGAGTGGTACATATGGAATATACAACTTACATATATAATTACATGTTATACTAAATAACTATGGTTATATATATAGTTATATATATTCATAAAACAAGCCAATTTTTCTTCATATTAGACATTCTGGCACAGAAGTAGCATCTGAAAATGACTGTGAGTTTCTATGAGATAATCCATAAAGGAAATTCTGGGCAGAATGTAACATGTAAGAAAGTTTATATTATTCCCCCAAATCAAGGTTTAAAATGAGTGCTTCTTAATGAAGCATGGATCAGATCTCAGTGAAGATGATAACCACATGAGAGGATGGGAAGATGTCCCCACTTAACAGAAGTGTAGTGTGTCTGAGCCAAGAGTAAAGGAGAATTCTCCTCATCACCCTCTTTTACTAGAATTATTTCATAGGGCATTCATTTTATTGGTCTCTAGTCCAGACCTATAGAGCTCAATGCCCATCTTTCTCCTTGTAAACAATGTGTAAATCAAAGTTTTAATAAGAGCCTGTTTCAGAGGTCAGAGACAAAACTTGGATCACCATCTTCATGTAGCTTGGATTATGATCCAAAAAAAGAGGGCCTGACTTTCTTGGGTAGTTTGTTCAATTGATATAGCAGAAACAATTGTTTTCTAATGGAAATTTTTCTAATAAATTTATATTTATTCAGTTTGATTTGGAAACTTGAAGACAGGATGCTCTTTACTACACAAGTTCCTTAGTTTTTATTTAAATCTATTGAAAAAATGGGTCAAGAAATGTTACATTACCACACCTCGCCCTGTCTTTAAGAGTTAGACCCTGATTTTTCCAGTGCTCTCTCCCTAAGGAGCACTATGCTCCATTGTGAGAAAGCCAGAGATGCTTGCGTGTTCCTCTTCTCACTGGTTTCTATCACTGTTGCTGTCTCCTATTTCCCCTGAGCTGTCTAGCTTTCCAGATGATCTAGTAGTGTGTCCAACTCCAGGCATCAGTTCGTTCGCTGTTGACCTCAGCTGCATGCACAGATAATACTGCCCAGACATAGACTGCCTTTCACAAGGCAGTTAACTTCAGTATTGCTATCCAAATGGGGAACAAAGAGAAAGAGAAAAAGCTCTTTAATAACTAGAAAGTTGTTGGCACTACCAGCTGAGTCTATTGAGAGGACCAAGTTGACCTTCAAGGAAAGAGCGAAGATATCCCATGAAGCAATTGTACAAACCTCTAAGTGGAACTCCCTTTTTAAGTGGATCACCTGGTGGTTGACATCACTTCCTTGCTTAAAAGCATTACCATTTTCTGTGTTTTAACTTGGTTATCTTTTTGCAAGCTGAACCCCCTGCTGAACTCTTCAGACATACACTATTCACCCCAGCATACCCTCTCCGGAGTGGGTAAGTGGCAAATAAAAAGGTTTCCTCCATCAAGTCGATTGAGGAGGGCAGGTGGCAGGGTACCAATGATATTTTTGCTCTCCATGCTGCTTAGTGTCTCCAAGATCAAACACAAAGATCATGGGAGGAACAGGTGATCAGCGGGCGACAACAGATGACTGTACTAGGTTCCAGATGAGTTGTGCGACTCAGACAAAATGGATGGCCCCGTTTAAAATGACTTCAGAAGTATCAAAGAAAGTCTCTATAGTTACCGTATGTGCCTTCAGACTCGAATATTATTTTCCAGTTCTGCTGGTGCTATTGCAGAGTAAGAAGGAAATGTGAAAAAATGATTTCTTATCATTCAGAATTCTTCACCATGTGCTTTTTCCAAAGAGAAATACAAACTTCATATGTGGGTTTTGGAGTAAGGTTGACGCAGTCTAGCCCTATTCACAGAAATGGTTGTAGGGTACAAGAAAATAGGCATGCTGTGTGGCCAGCAGTCTTCACCAAGAAAAAATGCCAGATAATTACTCATTAGGGGCATTATATGCAACAAGTTACATAGTTTTAGTTGTTACATTTATTTTAAAAGTTTCATTGTTGATATTGAACTGTCATCTCCTTTTATTCTATAACAGAAAGACAAACAGCTCTCTGCACATATATCAAACTTCTATAATGGTCAAAATAAAGTAAAAATTTCTCCCAAAATTTTATATGTCAAATATGTTTTCATTTGTTTTTTAAAATATCGGTGTTTTAAATTAATATCTTAAAAACTCAAGCAGTTAAGGAGTACCACATGAAACATCTGTCTCCTTCCTACTCTACATCCCCAATGTCCTCATTTTCTCTCTCAAAAATAGCCACTATCTTGATTTCATGTATTCTTCCAGACATAGCCTGCACATTTATGAATATATATAACATATATATATATTTATCATTTGCTATTTTTTATACAACTGAGGACCCACCATCTTTGTTTTATACCTTGGTTTTTCAATTTAATTATTTCTTATAAATATTTACATAAAGATATACATATACATATGTATATATATGTATACATCTTTATATTTAACTCATTTTTAATGGCTACATGTCATTCCATAATATAAAACCTCCAAAATTTACTTATGTTTCTCTATTTATTGATATTTAGATTGTTTTCTTTTTGATATTATAAAAAAATGCGACAATTAATATTATTACACAGATGTGTAAGATAAATTTCTTGAATGGAAATATTGTAAAAGCTATGCATTTTTGACAAATATTACTGATTGCCTTCCCAACTTGGTACCAATTGAAACAATCACTGATAATGTATATTACCTATTTCCTTACATAGTTGTCAATATAATATATATTTAAACCTAATTTACTTTGTTCATTTGAGATGAAAAGAATGCTAACTTTAAGCATGTTTTTCATTAATTAGAAATGAGGCTGAGTTGGTCTTCATGCATTTAAATGTCTTCTTTTGTGAATTGCCATAATTTCCTCATTGATTTGAAATGCCATCTATATATTATGTTGGCACATGTGAAATAGCTATTTCCATGACTCAGACAGATTTAGTATCACCAACTTCATATAAGAAACCAGGTAGACAGACAGACAGGCAGGATAAATGGATACTTACATAGGAGAGTGGATGATACATATTTGTATCAAAATTTATTTAATATGACAAAAATAATAAGATATTTCTTAATTCTGCTTTTTCAGAAATGTATTTGCATTTCTATATTTTATATGAACAATTAAAAATATTATCTTTTTCTAAAAACTAATCATTTGTATTTTTTAAATGTGTATTAAATTACATTTAAAGTTGAATTTAGAGATAATATCTTTATTTAATTTTCCTATTTTCCTCTTTTGGAGTACAAAAATTCAATCTTTTAAATATATAATATCCTCAATGTTTCTTGATAGATATTAGAAGTTTTCCTTTTCCTTTCATGTAGGTCTTATATATTTTTATTAATTGTCTTTCTAGGTAATTTATAAATATCATGACTATTAAAATGAGATTTTTTTCTTCTATCATATTTGCTAATTTGGGTGTTAAGAGAAAAAAATTAATTTTGAGTATTAACTTTAATAGATAGTTACATTCTTTATGGTAATAATTATAGTTAATTTCATTAAGTTCTCAAATATAAAAACATGCCATCTTATATAATCATAATATTGCCTCTGTCTCTTATATTTTTATATCTCTTTTTCCTCCTTATATCTAGTTGCATCAGCTAGTATTTATAAAACTAATATTTTGTTGTTAAGCAAGATTCTGGTTTCTGGTTTGCAGTATATGTGCACTGAGCAAGTATTCATTCATGTCTATGAACATTGTAGTAAGAGATTTTGTATAATATGCTTGTTAAATTTTATTAAATATTATTTAGAATACCTTTCACACACAGTGAAAGAATTATATGATTTTTTCTTTTGATCTTTATTAACAACAAATTTTATTAATAGGCTTACTAAAATTGAACCATCCTTGCATTCCTCACATAAATGCCATTAACTGTGGTATAGCCTTCATTCATGTGTTGCTGAATTCCATTTACTAATGTAATGTTTTATTTCAAATATTATAACAATATTTGTAAGTGAGATTGGTTTATGGCTTTATGGTATAATATTATTACTGCAATAATGGTCTTAGAGAAAGGAAATTGGAAATTTTCTCAATCTTCTGGAATAATTTATACAACATATCAGCAATTTCACCTCTAAATATTAGCAAAATTTACCTGTACATTTATCTAGGCCTCGTGAAAGAGGCAAAATTCTTTTATCTCTTCAAAGATACTCAATGTTTTATTTCCTTTAAAACATTTTATTTTAATCACTTCTTCTATCTAATGTTATTCTAGTTTATATTTTCCCAGTTTAAAAAAAATAGACCATTATGCCCTGGCTGGTGTAGCTCAGTGGATTGAGTGCGGGCTGGGAACCAAAGGGTCGCCGGTTCGATTCCCAGTCAGGGCACATGCCTGGGTTGCAGGCCAGGTCCCCAGTGAGGGCCATGTGAGAGGTAACCATACATTGCTGTTTCTCTCCCTCTCTTTCTCCCTCCCTTCCCCTCTCTCTAAAAATAAACAAAATCTTAAAACAAAACAAAACAAAAAAATAGACCATTAGTAAAATAATAGAGTGCCATTTGAACATATTTTGATGGGCTCAAGTTCCATCTCAACAAACAACAAGTGCTGGTGAGGATGTGGAGAAAAGGAAACCCTAGTGCACTGTTGGTACGAATTCAGACTGCTGCAGCCACCGTAAAAAACAGTATGAAGTTTCCTCAAAACATTAAAAATGGAACTCCTTTTGACCTAGCAATCCTACTTCTGAGAATATATCTGAAGAATCCCAAAACACCAATTCAAAAGAATATATGCACCCCTATGTTCATACAGCATTATTTACAATAGTCAAGCTCTGGAAACAGTCCAAATGCCCATCAGTAGATAAGTGGATAAAAAAAAGCTGTGGTACATTTATGTAATGGAATACTATGCAACAGTAAAAAAGAAGGAACTCTTATCTTTTGCAATAGCATGGATGGACCTGGAGATTATTATGCTAAGTGAAATAAGCCAGTCAGAGAAAAATAAATACTGTATGATCTCATTTATATGTGGAATCTAATGAACAAAATAGAAACAGAGGCATGGGTACATGGAACAGACTGACAGCTGTCAGAGGGGGACTACATGAAAGAAGGTGAAGGGATTAGCCAAAGAACATATATGCATAACCTACAGACACAGACAACGATGTGGTGATGGCCAGAGGGAAGGGGGCACATCAAGGACTGGGTGGAGGTGGACAAAGGGAGGGAAATGGGGACATATATAATGGTGTAAACAATAAGAAATAAAGCTAAAAAAGGCTTCAAATTAATAATCATCTATATAATATTTGTGTTTATTTTTATGACTTTTGTAATTTTCATTTATAGCAATGGGCAAAATCCGAAGACAAAAAATATAGTTTCATGTGTATATGTATTGTGCATGTATGAGGGAGCTCTGATACTATTTCTATCTATAAATAATTTCAATTCACTATTTTATAGTTGCATGAAATCCTATAGTTAATACAAGTTGTGGCAAAAGTAGGTTTACAGTTGCGAATACATGAAACAGAGTTTATTCTTATATTATTATTTATTATTGTATTATTTTTCATATGAACAACTGTAAACCTACTTTTGCCCAACCCTGTTATGTACATGTAAAATTGTTTATTTCAACTTTATTATTTTATAAATAAAGAAATTCTGAAAAGTAGGTAATTTGCCCTAATTTTCAGCTTAACAATAACCCACAACTTTCAGACCAACTAATTTGCCCAAATTTTCAAAGCTAATACAGTGTTAAACTAAGACTAAAGACCATCCTTCAGAATTCTAAGGTTATTTGCACTCTACTATTTTCCTTCCTTTCCTCAAAAATCATGAAAAATTGTAGAATGACTGCTTTTAGTTTTATAATTTATAATTTAAATGTATGTTTTAAATAGTGTAGTAATTACTTAAATAAGAAAACTGTCAGCATAGGCAACTACATTTAATAAATAATATTTATAAACTATGCTTATGATTTGTAATGCATAATTCTTGTCTCTGCAATATGCAAAATAAATTCTTATTAACAACCAAAGGAATAGTGTATGAAACTATAAATAAACGATAAAAGGCAATGTCATCTTAAACTTGCTGTTCATTCAAAAGAACAATTATTGAGGATTGAGAGTGGTTCTGGCATATTTGCAGAGAAAGTAGGAAATATCCTTAAACACAATATACAGTAGCAAAAATTTTTAAATTTGGAGATTTTTTGTGGGGGGGTTTCAAAGCACAGTGAGTGTGGGAATTGATGCCAAACTGACATTTAAATGGTATAATGGTATAAAGAGTAATTTTTTTTCTTAAATTATTTGGAATTTAAGAAAATAAAAGTATACATTGGAGAGTGCCATTTGTATGATTATGTTTAATAGAACAGAAACAGAGTTGTATGTATTTGGACAACTAGGATCGTTTCCCTTTTTAGCCATTATGTCCAATATAAGCAGTTAGGATTGGGTTAGCCAAATTAAGGTACATATACATAAGAGTTTTAGAGGTACAGAGAGCCCAGAATTCCATGAGAACTGAGCATGAGCCACCCAAACCTAGCATAACTTGAGATATTCATTAAAAATTTTTTAATGTGCCAACCTTCACCAACATCTTTCTTGGTAACCACCCCCATCTTATGATGGTTAGGAAATGTTGGGGGAGGGAAGAAAAGACAAATTAAGATTCTAATCCTATATTTTCCAGGTCCTCAGTCCTTTCAATATTCTAAATATAACATAGTAAGATATCTCCATAACTCATACCAAACATCAGGTATCAGAATGACCAAAATGAGCCACATAAGAGAAATAAATCTTCATCTCTTTCTTCCTTTCTCCCATCCTCATCTAGGACTGTACCAGATACTAACACAGGAGGTCATTACTAGGGATAGTATCACATTGTTAGTGTAAGTGGCAAAAGGTAAAGGACTGGCAATTAGAGATATTTTGCTTTAAGAAACTTCAGGCAATAAAGAAAACCTGCTTGAACTTTTTCTGCCTTTTTGTTATTAACCATGTTTTAACTAATGTAAATTTCTTCCTGAACATTATTAGTCTTCAAGAGTATAAACTTTCTTGATTATGCCAAGTTTAGTTTTTCTATAGCAAACAATGCAATTACTCTTGCCATGATTTGTACTAAATCCTAGTCAGGGAAAAAGGTCATAAGACACAAATGACTACAAAAGCCACTGCATTCTTCCAGACCTACATCTCCTCAGCTGCCAGAGGAACTTGAAAATACATAACTTCTGGTTGCTGAACTGCACCTGAAACTCAGGAGGTTGCTTTTTTACTTACATGTCTTTCTGAGTTGGGAATTTTCCCAAGAAATATAAGTTTCATTTAGGAAGAAGCAAAGGAGGATTAGTCTTTCAAGATAAATAAATAATTATCAAATCATCAGTGGATATAGAGGCATCCAGCATTGCATAATGAAGCAAGAATGTGTTATTTTGAGAATAGTTCCAAGTGTTCATCACTAGTTTTATGGCCTCATTCCCTGACGGTAAAAAGTAATCTTCTCCCATTATCTGTACTCCTTTTATTATGGTACAGCAACCACATTCCACTTAGACCAGCATGGGTTTGGAAAGAAATTCCTCTTTATTTTCTCTCTAGAAGTCCAGATATAAGTGTATGTGGTAGGAAAAAAAAAAAACCTACTTTTATTATGTTCATAACCTCCATTTCTAAATATTAAATATTCTCCCCTATAATTTTTAAAGACAAACACTAATTATAAATTCACACTAATAACAGATTAACTAGAAAAGACCACTTACACGGCAAGAGAGCAAATTTCTACATTATAACATTTAGGATTGTGCATATACTCAGCACTTGTTCTGTGATATTAACTGTTATCCATTAACCAGCTAGGCAGTGAATGCTAATGGTACAAAAATGCAAAAAAAAAAAAAAAAAAAGATGTCAATATTCATGATGCTGTAGGGAATATAAATGTAAAATGTGATTTCCATTACTCTCTACTGGGAGCTATAAGTAAAGCTGAGTACAAGGGAAGAAGAGCTTGCTCGGAACATGAGCACAGCAGTAAGTTTTGCAGGAATGCAAAGTCCCAGGATTTTATAGTTCTTAACTCTTCCAGCCCTCAAATGTCACTATCTGTGACATGGCCATGAGCGATGAGCCTGCCTTGCCTTTGTCAAAATTTTACTGGAAGCAGTTAAAGGCGTGTTACTACTACCTACTGCCCTGATCCATTGGAAATCTGTGGGACACCATGGCAGGCAGGCAAATGCTGCTGGTGGGCTCAGAATTATTGCCAATTCCTGAGCTAAAATTGTGATTCAAACAACACATTCTGATGTCTTCATTCAGCAAGATGGAAAACAGCTCATTGTTCACACATTCTACAGGTATGAGGAAATTCTGAGGGAAATATTGCTATGAAAATGGCTGACAAATGGGTCTAAATATCATTAAATTGCAGAAAATACTTTATCATAGTTAAACGTCTTTATAAACTAGGTGCATAGTGAAGGCCATGCACAAATGAAACAAGAAGTATAAATATTCTCAAACTAAATCTTCATGGCAGGAGAAACAAGGGGCTAAGGTAGAAACCATGCTTTGGAAGAGAAGGTCCTCCTATATTATGCTACAAATGTTCACTGGTATAAAATTTAAAAAAAAATTATAATACTACTCCACTTTTCTTTTTTTTAATGAATTATAATTTATATTTTGTCTAGAAAACCATAAATATTTAAAAGCCATAAAGGAGTGGAAAGTGTGTTTTTAATGCAAAGTAGCACTTTAGGACATTTCACCTATAAAATGGGCTAGAAGTGCTCATTAAGATACAGTCTGTATTTATGCCTTGCTCAAAGTGACAAATGTACAAATGTGATAACTGAACTAGGAGGCTTTGCCACTATGAGCTGGATGATCCTGGGTAGTCTATTAAATTTCAAGACAGTTCTCATTATCTGAAGAATAGATACAATAGTCTTTCCATCACTTACCCCATAAATTGATGAGGAGAATAATGAAAAATAATTGCTATCAAAATGTTTTGATATGACAGAATAAGTAGAATGCTAATAATTTGTTCATAAATCAACAAATATTTTATTAATTGCCTAAGATGGGATAGGCACTACTTTTGGTGCAAGGAATTCACTGGTTAGTCAAACAGTTATTGCCTTTATGATCCCATACTTTAGTGGAAGAGAAAAACATTAATAAGTTAACAAATAAATATATGATGTCAGGTAGTGATAAATGCTAAGAAGAAAATAGAGTGGTTGTATTTGCATGTAGAAACACTTCTGGATATGTTATCAGTGAAGACATTTTTCTCATGAAATTTTGTTTGAGTAGAGATCTTAGTTACTTGAGAGATGAACTATGTGGACATCTGGGGCTTGAGCATTAATTAAAAGTGCAGCAAGTACACAGAACTGAGGCATGAACATATTTGGTGTATGTGAGCAACAGTGGGGCTGGACCAAACAGAGAAGTGTAGTAATAAATGATACCGGAGAGGCAATCCGGGAAAATCATATGTGGGGTCATCATAATGAGTTAGGATGTTATTTCAAGTGCCATGGAAAGCTGTTGGAGGGTTGTGAGTAACAGAGGCCTATGCCCTGATTTTCTGCTCCCAAAGGATGATCTTGGCTGCCAGGAAAGAGTGGGAATGGAGCTGTAGTCCCATCCCCAGATGATGGTGGCTTGGACTGTTTGTAGGTGCAATAGAAGTGATAGACTTGGAATCTGTCTTAAAGGCACAACTTAATGAGTTGTGAGAAAAATCCCTTGTATGTTAATAGACTTGACTCTTGACTGTTATTGTGGCTGCTCCCTGGCTAAGGGTACAAAGGGCAGTGAGCCTTTGTATCTCTGGGCTCCTCTGACCTAGTACATGCCTCAGGCCATCCAGGTTGTTTTGAACTAAACTTAGGGTAACTTTAACTTTGAGAAGAACTAGAAAATTAATGAATGGACAGCTACATCTACTCACAATCTTGACCTTGTCTACTATTCACATAATTTGTTTTCTGGTTAGTAATAAACCAAAGTACAAGCAACCTCCAATTCAATAAAATAATTTATTTTCTTGGTGAAAAAAAAGAAAGGAAATTGATTGAAAGGAAAATATTAGAGAGCCCATTTTAAACATTTAAAGTGAGAGGAGGTATAAAATACTTATATTGGAGACTGGGAAAGTAAATTGACTAGGGAAATGTAGTGAGACTAATAAGCATGATAATGACTAACTTGAAATTAATGGTGATTATTTAACAGTAGACCTGCTGACATGACTATCTATTTTTTATACCCATGTATAGCTGCTTGCAATCAGGAACACAGTGGTTAGAGAGGTAGACTTAAGGTTTGCTAGTAAGTCTGATACAGGAGGCAGAGAGTTGAAGAGCCATGGAAGGTAAGTTGGGTAAGGAGAAGTGAGAGAACAATGATGAACACTGAAAAGTCATTGAGGCAATAGATAGAAGGACTACTGGAGTACACAAACCACAAGAAATATTCTACAAAAATAGAAAATGTTCAGAAATGGAATCCATGAAATTGGTGATGCCATTATTGAAAATTGACCAGGTTTGGGTTATGGCCTTGGGAATGGGTGGCTAAATACACTCTAACTTAAATACGGAAGGCATTCAGTAAGTATTCTTGGCTCATAATTGATTCTAATAGAGGCTTTCATATCAAGTCTGAGGCTCTGAATTCTATGTAGAGCATTTTTATTTAATGTTTGGTCTTTTTCTTAATCATCTAAGTCTAAAGTGTCTAGGATATTTTCTCTGAGAATATGGGCAAATTCTTTTTCTGTAAAGCTCATAGATAATATTGCTTTGGGGGGAATCTTTCTGACAACTCAAGTGTGAAAGTATTGTTTAGTAGAAATCAAAATTCCATGTTCTAAGATAAAGTGTTTAAGTTTATTTATTTCCTTCTCATCCCTCTCTCTCTTCTCCTCCCCTTCTCTTTCTCTTGCTGTCTCCACGGAGAGATGTGGATAAATATACGTTAAAGAATTAGGACATGGATAAATAAAATATCTTTGTAATAGAGATTAATTTATCTTTTGCCCTCAAATTTACCTGAAATACACTGTGAATTAAATTACATCAATGATGGATGGCAGCAGCTTTTTAGTATCAAAAGGGATAATGTAGCCATCAAACAACTACATTCCTAAGACCTTATGAGACACCAGAATGTAAGTCTCTAACTCTCAGAAATTTAAGAACTTCTACAGCAGAACTTATACATCAATGCTGAGAATTTCCCCCTTCAAAGTAGCTACTTTGATAGGTTATTTATTATATATTTATTGCAAAAATGTTGACGTAGCTCTAGACATTTTGTGAGCTACTCTTCTGAGCATACCTTTAAAGAAATTTCTTTCCAGTGTTTTTAGATGATGCTGAATCATATTTGTCAAAAAAAACATTTGACATCAACTTAAGGCAGTTTGAAACTAGGGTTGACAGGTGATGGTTTTAAGAGATTTGAATCATAAATTAAAAATTACTTTATATTAAAGACATAGTTTACTTGTAAGTGGTATAAATCAACTCAGAAGGTGAAGAATTTGCAAAGAGAGATAACTAATGTTTTGAGCTATAACCTCACCTTTGGACTAAATACCTGACCTTCTAAAGTGACCCCTTTGCAGTGGAAAATGAGTAAGGATGCTTGATGTTAAACATTGTTTTCCTGGCTCATAGTCCCACAGTCCACAGAGTTACAGATGAAAAACTTTCTATTCTTCAAAAAAATTGAAATAGTTGATACCAGAATGAGGCCATCATTGAATTCCTGGAGAACCACCTGTGATCTGTCTCGTGAAATGCCAAAGGTAGCAGAGAAAGGCCAGTGTGTTAGCAGCGTCAGCTCAGGTCCTTTCTCCTGTGCGTTTCAAGGACATCTCCCTCAGATCATGGCTGGTTCATTCCACGACTGTTCTTGAAAACACAGAGGCTCAAAGGACAGCCATCTTAGTCACTTGGATAACAGGAACACTAGATTCGTTAGTGATCAAAGCTCATGCTGTGAGAGTATTGACATTATTTTTAACATCCAAAGCCCCTTTACCTGTGAGTCTCAGGAAGGCCATTATTCAGAATGTGGTTAAAAGTGTATTTGATAAAAGTTTGGCCTCCCGAACATCAGGTGTTCTTGCTCTTTGCTGTCCTGTGGACCAGGAACCGATTCCCCCCATGACCCCTGGCATGTCCAATTTCTATCAGGGTGAGGCTGTTTTCCTCCTCAGGGGCTCTGTTCTAGTACTGCTGCTCTTTGAAAGGAATAAAAATATCTCAAATGTATTATGCCTACCTAAAGCATGACAATCCTGTTGTTAATATAAAAATGTATACTTTTTGACCAAAAGATTTTTTTTCCTCAAAGTTCTTTCTACTTTATTTTATTTCCATTTCCCTAAAACACAGGAATCAATTTTTATGTTGTTAGCAATAAATTAATGTTCTTAAGGGAGTTTTTTCCTAATTATATAGTCTGTTAACTTTTATTTGAAGAATTAGGAGATGGTGATGACACTGGCATTAGCAACAACCTGGCCAAGATTAAGAAGGAAGACCCTGGAGAGGAAGAGACTGGACTGATAGAAATTTAGAAATTTTTTCTACTGACTAGGAATCTATTGCATCCTGGATAGGGCAGTGGTAGTAATATCGTGACAATGACTGCAATAAAAGTGGACACCTATTGAGAATTTATTCCATTCTCATTTACATTCATTGCATCTGTTTTTCTCACTTGATCTTCACATCACTATAGAGTATGACCAGCAATATTTTACAAGTGAGAAAACCAGAGCACAGAAAGGTTAAGTGACTGCCCAATGTGACATTTACAGCAAAGCAGAGCTGGGATCTGAACCTAAACAGACTTACACAACAGCCCCCAGGCTTTCCTGTAACACTGCTCTGTCTCCTTAATTTGCCTAAATAAAGCAGGTGATTTCTAAGAGTCTACAACTGTCCTCCTGAAACTGGGGATAAAAATGGGGGGTAGGACTAGAGTACAATGGGGAAAGTATGTTCAAAATTCTATCCCTGATAGATCCTTGACCCTACAAAGCATAGAAAAACTGCCTCTGTTTCCATAGCACTTTCTACTTATCCCATCAGAGTTTCACTCTGTATTTCCATTTCCTGTCTATCAGTTTCATCCAGTAAACAGTAAGTTCTTTGAGAGTAAAGACAATATTTTGTTCAAAATTTGATCTATAATATATAGAAAAGTAACCAGAATATAGTAGGATTCTAGCAGGCACATTGAGTTGCCAGCTCTATTCCCCCTAGGTCAACAAGGGGTAATATATATAAAGAAACCTGTGGCCCAATACTTCAAAAATTGATGTGTTTTGTCTTTTTTCATACTTAAGCTGTATCAATCCCAGTTAAGAAAATAGTAAAACTTAAGATCTTTAAGACCTTTGACCATTGACTAAAATAATTGGTTCTGAATTAAAATAGTCATCATCCAAAGATTTCAATTTTCAGGTTTTCCTCTTGAAATGACCAAGTGAATGTGAAGAAGGCATTGAGTGCTAGGAAGGACTCAATGCCTGGAATGTTGAGTTGTAACTGAGGAATCCAGGTCAGCCAAGCTTTCTATTAGTTTTTACTACTTTAGGAGATAACTAATAGTTCCTGAGATCGAGCAGACAAATTGCTTTCTTCTTTCAGGTTCTGGCACCTGCTGCTTGGAATTTTGATGGAACAGCCTTCTCCCTTCCCTTGTCTGAGTTCCAGAGTCCTGTTATTAAGCCCATACTATGGTTCCTTGCTGGCCATCTCTTGGATCTTGCTGTCTTTCTCCCATTCCTGTAAATCTTCTGGCTTGGGCCACCTGCCAAGCTCTTAACTCATTCCCTTTGCCTTGACCCAAACATCCTGGATTCATCAGCTTGCCTTATGTCTGACTTCCTTCTTATCCTGGCCCTATTTTAGTGGGCCTGAATTATCTGTCACAGTAGATACCCGCATCCACCTTTGTCACTGAGCTCAGGCTAGTGGTTGACTGGCCTCTGTCCTCACATCAGTGGAGAAGCTATTGTGTTTTCTCTGCTCAATCTTTGTGTGCTGACTGCACATTTCCTGTTAGGAAACTCCTTTTTTCTTTCTTTTAATTTTATTTAGTGTTCACCCAAGGATATATTCCTTGATTCCAGAGAGTGAAGAAAGGGGAGAGAAAGAGGAAGGGAGAGAGAAAGAGGGAGAGATGAGCGGTCAGGAGAAACAGAGAGAAAGAAATATCGATGTGAGAGAATATCCATCAGTTGTCTCCTGTATGTGTCCCAACTGGGGACTGAACCCTCAACCTTTCCTTTACAGGACAGTGCTTTAAGCAATTTCTTTTATGCCATGCCAGCCAGAGCTTCTTTCTTTCTTTTAATTTCCTATGCTGTCCCATATATTCTTACCTCTCATTTTATTTTGTTCATTAGTTTATTTTGTTCATTAAATTCCACATATTAGTGAGATCATATGGTATATGTGTTTCTCTGACTGGCTCATTTCACTTAGCATAATAATGTCCAGGTCCATCTATGCCATTGCAAAGGGTAAGAGTTCCTTCTTTTTTACAGATGTGTAGTATTCTATTGTGTAAATGTACCACAGCTTTTTTTATCCACTCATCTACTGATGGGCTCTTGGGCTGTTTCCAGACCTGGGCTATTGTAAATAATGCTGCTAGGAATATAGGAGTGCCTATATTCTTTCTGATTGGTGTTTCTGGATTCTTAGGATATATACCCAGAAGTGGGATCACTGGATCAAAAGGTTGTTCCATTTTATATGTTTTTTTTTTTTTTAAGGAAACTGTATAGTGTTTACTACAGGGGCTACATCAATCTTCATTCCCACCAACAGTGCACTACGGTTTCCTTTTCAGAGGAGGGGTGTGTGGGGGAACTGGATGAAAGAAGGTGAAGGGATTAGCTAATTAACATAATGCATAGCCCATGGACACAAACAATAGTGTGGTGGTAGGCAGGGGAAGAGGGGGCAGGGGCTGGTTGGAAGTGGGCCAAGTGGAGGAAAATGTGGGAGATCTATAATGCTGTCAACAATCAAAATTTTTTTTAATTTGTATGCTATCTTTTAAACTGTTTTTTTTCCCAAATTGAATTCCCTTCTTTTTATTTCTACCTTCTCTGAACAGACAGGCTCAACCTAAAACTATGTTTCTGTTCTCTAAGCTAAAACAATATTCTGCTCCCCTAAATAATTGCCTCCCTCATCTGTGGCCTTATCTCAACTATAAAGACTCTAAAGCAGTTGTTCTTAAAGTGTAGCCCCAGGACCAACAGCAAGTAGATTTCCTAGTAACTTGTTAAAAATGTAGTTTCTCAGAGGTGTGATGTCCAGCAAGATGGCTGGATAAGACATCTCTCCCTCATATTCCCTCCTCAACAAAAACAATTTGCTTTCCATCTGGAAAAAAAGTACCTTTGTGGGAGCTATGGGATCCAGGTGGGAGATGGTGAGGCATCAGTACAGTTCAAGAACAAGGAGAACTGTTTGTTTTGAGAAGGCAGGTGCACACCCAGGTGCCTAACTCCCCAACCATGTATGCTCCTGACTGTAGATTCAGAGCTCCTCACACCCTCAGCTAGCACCTCATTGGGATTTGGTTCTGTCATCAGCACCATATGCTATGGGACCCAGGGGGATTCTTGCCCATCCTTGCTTTGCTAATAGTCATACAGACCTCAGTCTCAGCAGTAGACTCTGAAGTGGCCTGTGAACTGGCTCCAGTCCCTCTTGGCTATGGTCTGGGAACCCTGGGAAAGCACTGAATTAAACACTCATCCACAGTTCAGAGGGCCTTTGTGGAAGTCCAGGAGTCCAACAGAGAAATTCCAGGACATGGATGTAGCAAACAAACCAGAGACTGGGTATACTGGAGAGAGTAAGAGGAACAGTTTGACTTTACCCACATTATCACTTCCCCAGGCAACACAACTCAATGCCAAATAGTCAGTGATCTTCTCTGCTCATATTTTCCCCCCAACAGGGGTAAGTGAAAGTATATGAGTAAGCACTCAGCTTCCTCAGCTGTGCAGACCACTGTTGAAGAGGCTGGGTTCTCTCAACTTACCCAGAATACTGAGTTGTGAGCTGCACAACTGAGAGGTGGTGAATGACTATGAGAACAGCAGCCAGGACTCAGAACAAAATGTGTCAAGGGGATGCAGATCTTATTAAGGGGCTTTATTGGGACTCTCCTTCTCAAATCTAAGGGGAGCTTTGTGCATGCATATCATAAAGCTAATGGGTGCCCAAACAAATTTAATTCAAAGAGATATTCTCCAAGACACTTTAAAATAAAACTGTCAAAACCAAAGAAAAAGAGTCAAAAGTAGCAAGATAAAAGAAGCTTGTAATATACAAGGGGATTCCCATAACTTTATCAGTGGATTTCTCAGGAGAAACCTTAAAGGCCAGGAGAAAGTGGGGTGATATATTTAAAATGCTTATAGGAAAAACTGCTAACAGTGAATTCTCTATCCAGTGAAGTTGTCCTTCAGAAGGGAAGATAGACTCTCCCAATAAAAACAAGGCTGACGGAATTAATTACCACATGACTTGCCTTACAAGAAAGGATAAATGGAGTTCTTCAAGCTGAAATGAAAGGACACTAATTAGTAACATTAACATACAAAACACAATGATAAAGGTAAGTACATAGCAAAATTCAGAATACTCTAATACTGTAATGTGGTGGTATGTAAACCACTTAACTCTAGTATAAAATTTAAAGGACAAGAGTATTTAAAATAGCTGCAATAATTTGTTAACAAATGCACCATATAAAAAGATAAATTGTGACATCAAAAACATAAAAAGGGGGTGGTGAAAGGATAGAGGTTTTATATGTAATCCCAAGTGTTGTTAGTGTAAAACAGACAATTATATCTATATTTTATGTAAGCCTCATGGTATAACCAAAAAGCAAAAATATACAGTGGATATACTATTACCAAAAGACAAGAGATAAATGTTGGAGAGTATATGGAGAGAAGAGAACTCTTGTGCACTACTGGTAGAAATGGAAATTGGTAAAGCAACTAAAGAAAAAAATATGTAGGTTCCTCAAAAATTTGAAAATAAAACAACGATATACTCCAGCAATTCTACTTCAGGTTATATGTGGTCTGTCTGGAAAAGCCCAGCCATTGTTAATATAAGGAACACAGTTTGTGCAACGGCAATGTAACCTCACAGCCAAGGAGAGTGGACTGGAATGTGCATGTGTGAACAATGACAACTTCACAGTACTACTCAGTGAGGGCAGTAGACACCATTGAGTGAGCATGTGTACTGTGTAGCTGTTGCACTCTAAATTACTGAGTAGGGCAATACATCTGCATCAAATTTTGCGTTAATCTTGAACATCTCTCTGAGGAAACTATTCCAATGATTTAGAAGGCCACAGCTATGGACAACTGGTGACTGGCATCTTCATCAGGACAATGTGCCTACTCATGCATCACATCTCATGCAGAGTTTTTTGGTGAAACATCAAACCACCCTGGTGACTCAGCTCCCTATAGCCCATATTCGGCACCCTGTGACTTATGGCTTTTCCCAAAACTAAAATCACCTTTAAAAGGGAAGAGACTTCAGACCATCCATGATGTTCATGAAAATATGACAGGGCAGCTGATGGTAATTGGGAGAACTATGTGAGGTGCCAAGGTGGCTACTTTGAAGGGGACTGAAGGGTCATTGTACTATATACAATGTTTCTTATGTCTTGTATCTTCTTCAATAAGTGTCTCTATTTTTCATATTACATGGCTAGATACCTTCTGGACAGACCTCATATATCTAAGGGAAATAAAATCTCAGTCTTGAAAAGATATTTGTATTTCCATGTTCATTGCAGCATTATTCACAATAGCCATGAAATATGGAGAGAGAAAAAACCTGTGTTGAACTGTGAATAAATGAATAAAGAAGATACACACACACACACACACACACACACACACACACTGGATATTCAGCCATGAGAATGAAATTTTGCCATTTTGCAGCAATATGGGCATTATTAGGGCATTATGATAAGTGAAATAAGTCAGACATAGAAAGACAAATATTGTGTGATCTCACTTATATGCATATTATAAAAAACTGAACTCATAAAAAAGAGAGAAGAATGGTGGTGGCCAGAGCTGGAGGAAGGGGGAAACGAGAAGATGTCAGTCAAAGGTACAAACTGCAAGTTATAAGATGAATAAGTTCTGAGAATCAAATGTAAAATGTGAATATAACTAATAATACTGTATTATATATTTGAAGGTTTCTAAGAGTAGATTTTAGTGATCTCAAAATTTTAAAAAAGATAATTCTGTGAAGTGATAGAGATAATGACTATACTTACTGTGGTAATCATTTTGTAATAAAAGTATGTATATACCAAATCATCATGGTACAAAACTAAAACAATGGTATTTGCCAATTCTTATGTCTTGTTTTGTATCTATTGAATCAAAAACTCTGAAGGTATGGTTCAAAAATAAGTTTTTGATTCAGTCTATAATGCTTCTAAAGACACTGAAGTGCAAAGACTATTGCCCTAGAGAAATGTTCCCTGCACATAGGCCTAATCTTCCTTCTCTTCCTGTTGCCTCTTGAGTTTAGGGCAAACAGACCTAACTTCTATTTACTTTCCATTCCTGAATCTCTGCTTCATAAATTGTTTGTAATTACCTGGATTCCAGGTCACTAATCTATTCATTGATTTTTTAAAAATCTACTTGGTCAGACCCAGCTTGCCTGCCACCATATGTCTAAGTCCTATTGAAACTGTGTGATGACAGTGTTTAGGACATCTGAGACACATTCCACCAGGTAACAGCACTGCTGCATGCCTCCTGCTAGATCATGACTAATATCTGGGTAGAATCATCTGAAATGCAGAAGCTGATGTCACACTACAATTTGTGTCTTGGCATGCCTCTGAGCAACAGTATCCAAGAGGATGGATACTTAAGAAGTATTGGGGAAGGTGAAAACCTTTGCTTATTGCAACTTCAATCATTTCTGTCCTCTCCCCCGAAAAAAATCCTAAGCAATTGAAGATCAACTTCAGAAATAAATCAGAGCATTTTCCTGGTAAAATCAATACTAAGAGAGTTTTGAATCTAGTTTCCTGTTGAATATAAACTACTTCATCACACTGGTCATAGATGCTTAGTTGAAGCCAGTGAGAGGTATATAAAACCTAATGGCACCCCTGATATTAACATATAACTACAGTAATTTTTCAGTTATGATCCTACGTTTGAAAGGCCAAGGAAAATTGTGTACTAAGGCCTAAAGAAAGTTTTGTATGTAACACAGAGAAAGTGTGAACCACTGTGGATCACATATGAAGTTAATTCTAGATGCCAGGGACATTTTTATTATAAAGTTAATGTTAACAGTTTTGTACAACCTCAGAGACCAATGTGTATCTTTATCTCCATGTTTCTTCCAGGTAGCCTTATTGTCCTCCAGTGCATTTGCTTCTCAATCAGCTAAGCAGATTTTATTAGTATGAGGTTTGATAAAGCATGAGTTTGAGAAATGATTGAGATGATGATCTCAGTGACTGGCTGCCTCTTAGTCCTGCAAACCCTCTATGGATGAGGCTGAGGCTCTTTCCCATGGTGCTGTTGGATTTTGCATGACTGGCACAAGAAAGAGTTTGTGTTTGCAAATTCACAGGTGAAGCAACAGATAAAATGAAATCACTCTTCTGCATAGGTGGAGCTGGTAAGAAGCAACTCATCCAAGTGTTCTTAAATGTGAACATGACACCTTCCCTGCAGTGTCACCTACCAGAATATGCCTCATCTTGAGGGGATGCTCTGTAAACACCTGTATCTGAGCACATTTGATGGACTAGTGGACATGGTACCAGAAGCCAACTTGCACAAGGTTTTTATGTTTCCATTTTATTATTTTCTTTTTCATCCAGAGAATTCTGGGAGATGACTAAAATTGGAAGTCCAGATAGTGTTTACCTAAGATATTGGAACCTGGCCTGGACAAGTCATATGTCTGGGCACTTTTATTTTTACAGAGAGGGAAAGGGAGGGAGAAAGAAATATCAATATGAGGGGAAAACAGACTTCCGGCAAGATGGAGGCGTAGCTAAACACACCGTTTCTCCTCATACAACCAAATGAGGAAAAACAGCAATTTAAATAAACAAAAACAGCCATATCTGACAGAAAATCGAACTGAGAGGAAGTCCCACAACCAAGGGGTTAAAGAAGACACATTCATCCAGACCGGTAAGTGGGACGGAGCCGGGCGAAGAGAGTGCGCGGCAGGACCGCAGTTTGTGGAGTGGTACAGGCAGCGCTGCAGCTGCCAGGAGAGACCTGTGGCAGATGTGCTTAACCAAAATGCAGCCAGCACCTGGCCCACCCAGACCCAGTTGGGCCGAGACTGGTGGACCGGACAGGTCCTCATTCACGTGCAGACAAACCGGGAGGAAAAGCAGGGAGCGGAGCAGACCGAGAAACACATCAACACAGGAAAATAAAACCTCAAACCACCAATTGAAAACACCTGTGGGGGTTGAGGTGGTGGTGGGAAGAACTCCCGGCCTCACATGAGAGTTCGCTGGGGAGACCCACAGGGACTTGGAACTGTGCAGGCCCATCCACTGACCCCAGAGCCAGCACAGAATGGTCAAGTTTGTTTATGGGTAGTGGTGTGAGTGCGGAGAGCGGAGCAGGCACCATTATTCTCTCAAGACCCACCCCCACAGGCTGCATCACAACACAACGACGTGAGTTTCCCCACCCTGGTGAACACCTAAGGCTCTGCCCCTTAAAGTAACAGGCACACTGAGAAAAAAAATGGCCCAAATGAAAGAACACATCAAAGCTCCAGAAAAAATACAACTAAGCGACCAAGAGATATCCAACCTATCAGATGCACAGTTCAAAACACTGGTAATCAGGATGCTCACAGGATTGGAAGAAAAATGGTCGAAATTAGTTGAACAAAGGAAGGATAATATAAAGAAAATGAGAAATCTGCAAGGAACCAATAGGGATGAGAAGGAAACTGGAATTCAAATCAATGGAGTGGACCAGAAGAAAGAAAAAAACATCCAACTAGAAAAGAATGAAGAAACAAGAATTCAAAAAACTGAGGAGAGGCTTAGGAACATCCAGGACATCTTTAAACGTCCCAACAACCGAGTCATAGGGGTGCCAGAAGGGGAAGAGGAAGACCAAGGGATTGAAAACTTATTTGAACAAATAATGAAGGAGAACTTCCCCAAGCTGCTGAAGTAGACTTTCAGGAAGTCCAGGAAGCTCAGAGAGTCCCAAAGAAGTTGGACCCAAAGAGGAACACACCAAGACACATCATAATGACATTACTCAAGATTAAAAAGGAGAGAATCTTATAAGCAGCAAGAGAAAAGGAGACAGTTACCTACAAAGGAATTCCCATAAGACTGTCAGCTGATTTCTCAAAAGAGACCTTGCAGGCAAGAAGGGGCTGGAGAGAAGTATTCCAAGTCATGAAAGGCAAGGACCTACATCCAAAAATACTCTATCCAGCTAAACTCTCATTTAGAATGGAAGGGCAGATCAAGTGTTTCTCAGATAAGGTCAAGTTCAAGGAATTCATCATCACCCAGCCTTTATTGTATGAAATGTTAAAGGGATTTATATAAAGCATGGAGGGATATCAACAGAGGAGTGGTCAGGGGAGAAGGGGGGAAGAGGCAGAGAATAAGTAGCATAAATGGTAGGTAGAAAACAGACAGGGGGAGGTTAAGAATAGTACAGGAAATGTAGAAGCCAAAGAACTTATGTGTATGACCTATGGACAAAAACTAAAGGGCGGGGAATGGAGGGGTATGGGGGTGGAGGGGAAGAAAGGGGGGGGATGGGACAACTGTAATAGCATAATCAATAAAATATATTTAAAAAAATATGAGGGGAAAACATCAACGGTTGCATCTTATATGCACCCTGACCAGGGACTGAACAACAAGCCAAGTATGTGCCCTGACTGAGAATAGAAATGATGACCTTTTGCTTTGCAGGATGGCACCCAACTGACTGAGCCACACTGGTCAGGGATTAAAGTTCTGTTTTCACAAAGCACGCAATAAGGAGATGGAACTCAGGTGAGAACAAGGTTATGTGGGTAGAAGAGCTGACCTCATGTCCAGTTCTATGAGTGGCTTTGAAATAACAAGGACAACAGTGCCAGCAGAGCTCAATGTTGCCCTAGGGACAACACCTTCATTAGAGGCATTAGTTGTGCTGGCCCTGTTAGCAATGGAAGTAGTTAGATGTTGCCCTTTCATAGCCACTGAAGGAGCCAATGAAGGAGAAAAGCAAACAAATCACCATGAGTCCAGAGAGACTCAGAAACATTACAGAAGGATGAAGTTCTGGGAAAGGGTACTTGCAGATTTGGAGAATTAGCTTTATGTGACCCCACATATGTTTACCAATATTTATGCAAATACTGGTAAGGCTTTATTCACACACACACACACACACACACACACACACACATCTATAAAACCTATTAGAAAGTCAGTCTTGCTTTACTCTTCTCATGTCATCTCTTTGCTCCAAACCTTCTGGAAACTCCACTCCTACAGAATAAACTCCAAATATCTTATCATTGAATTCCAGATACTAACACAGTGATGTTCTCACTTCACTCTCTAAATAGCACTTTGGCCACATATTGACCTCTACAGTAGCCTTCTCTCTTCCTCTCTGCATGTTTCTCATCAAAGCCTAGGTTAAGCTCTGCCATTTTTTTAACCTTTTTCTAAAAAGCCCACAGTAATCTTTTATGTTCATATTTTATCTTAGCTCATATTCCCTTCTTATTTATTCATTTAGCTTGTAGCATGCATCACTTTATTTGTTAGTCATCTTTTCATGTAATATTTTTTTCCTCTCCCCTGTTACATCACAAGCCCATTTACTTCTCCTCAGCCTCCTGCTGAGCCTGCCCACTGGAGGCATATGAAGTTGAAAAAGGCCTGTTGCATGACTGAGCTGCTGATGATCTGACATTGGTATCTTGGTGTGATTGTACCATGCCTCATTTTTGTTGAGATATGGGGGCAGAGCAGAAAGTCCCAGTAAGTGGCTTCTCAGCACATAAGCATATTCACCAGCACTTTGGCTCTCCTTGATTCCTGCCCCTCTGGTGTCCACCCCTGCTGACTGGGTTTTTAGACCATCCCAAAGAGTGCATAGTTTGAACAATTTGCTGACTTTCTGAGTGGGAGTGTGGTACCCTGGGGCCAGGATGAAATCATTTGGCTTATGTTCATTTTTTAACATAAATTCCCTGAGGTCTAGATTCACTTTCTTGAAATAAAGTCTTAAAGTCTTAGACTGTCATAGGAGGGAAGAAACATGTCACATTATCATCACCAACATCTTTATCAATGATCCAGTGAACTCAGGTTTGAATCATGGTCTTTCATTTATAATAACTCTTTGACCAGTTATAAGGCTGTTTCCTCAACTGAAAACTCACAATAACATTTCTTACTTAGAAAGCTATTGGTGGAGATTAAGAAGGTAAAATATATGTGAAGTATCAGGAGTCACAACTGACATATAGCAGGTGTTTAATAAATGATAACTACAATATCAATTGTTATCAACCAAGTAATTATGTATATTAATTGTGATAGGTATCAGAGATATAAAAGAGCTATCATACACTGCCTTTTTCCTGAATGCTATTAAATTTCATTATAGAAATTGAACAGAAGTGTAAAAATTTTATCAAAATTTATTAAATCTCTTTTCTGCAACAGGTACTAGGACATATCCAAGCTATAAAGAAATGACACATATACTACCTACTCTCAAGGAAGTATCAATGCTACCAGGGAGCCATATGTAATGTATAGTGAAAATATAGGGGAATTAAGGGGCATATATGTTATATGGATATCAGAGTCTTTTTGTCTACAAGTAGTAACTTCAAAAAAGTTCAAACTGCCTAAGCATTAAAGGTGATACATTGTTTTAAATATCAATGACTTCAGACTAAGGACCACAAGGCCACCAGTCACATCTTGGTCTATGTAAATTAAGTTGTAGAGGGCATAAATGACATGGCTCTATGTAGTGGATCTGCACTGGGAAGGATTTGAGGCTAATGGATTACATGTTCAAAGTCATCAAGATCCATATTGTTTTCTGACTTTGCTTTCTGCTATCTACAGCATTGGCTTCATACTTGGGATTGAAGTTTGTTTATGATGGCCATTGAAGTTTCATGTTTTCTGTCAGAAAGATAAATAAATAAATAAATATTACAATGAAGATGGATATATAATGGATGGATGGATGGATAGATAGATAGATAGATGATAGATAGATAGATATAGATAAAGTAGATGAGGGAGACAGAGAATCAACAATCTTTTAGCTGATTGGGCCAACGTATTCATTTGGGCAAGTATGCTATCATGTGTGATTGGCTTGTGTTTGAGTTCCTAAAACTATTGATGATCATGGTTTCCTCAGACTAATCAGGTTACACTTCTGGGTCTAAGTTCAGTAACCCAAACCACATAACTACTATACAAATGATAGGGGATGGAAAATATAATGGGAATAAAGCACAATGTCCCAAACTGGGTCTAAGTACAAATATGAGACAAGTTAACCATATGGTTCAATTTACACATTTTTACTTTTACCAATAATTTTCATCACTCTCTACAGATACCACAAATGTTGGAAACTGGATACCATTAGAAGCTCTTTCACGGCTGCTGGTGTCCCATGGCCAGTATGAATTTTTTACTACTGCTTCTAGCCATTTACTCCCAATTCAATCAAGAGCAAGCATATCTGAAAGTCAGTATCAGCTATTTGCCTGACATAAGGGAAGTTGGTAAATAGGGGATCATCTTCCATAAACTCATAGTTTCCCAAATTTACAAAACATTTATAATTAATTCTTTAAGCAATGGAAAATGCTACTACTAATGGCAAAAATGATGAGAACAATAATGTGATGTCACCATCTAATGAATTTTTCTTTTATGCTTACTCTCACAACAACTTGATGAAGGGCATCAAGTCTTGCCCTGTACAGATAACCATCTTAAGTTAACTATCTGAGGTACTTAAAAGGAGGAGTGTCATAATAAATATTCTCTAGAAATATCTCATTCATAACTGTGTGGAGGAGGGTTAGGAGTGTTAGAGATTGTAGTCAGAGAGGCCTAAGAGAGGATGAAAGGAGGAGAGGAAGGATTAGAGCAGTTGTTGTAAAACATCTAAATGGAGGAGGAGAGGAAGGATTAGAGCAGTTGTAAAATATCAGGGCACATCACAATCTCTCACCTGGAGGGATTGTGAAAGCACAGGGCACTGGGTTCCAACCTCAGAATTTCTGATTTAGCAGGTCTGGCCGGGACCTAAGAATTTGCAACTCTAACAAGTTCCCAGTTGATGATGCTACCACTGGTTCAGGGACCCCATTTTTTACTGAATAGGTTAAATGGCTTTAGATAAAAGGATTAAAAATCTGTTTCTTGGGACTTCCCCATCAGGATAGTGGCATAGGTAAACACAGCTTGTCTCCTCCCACAACCACATCAAAATTACAGCTAAACTATAGAACAGTCATCAGTCAGAACCACAGGATATTGAGATGAATGGAAGGCCCACAATACAGAATCAAAGAAGAAACCATATAGAGACTGGTAGGAGGGAGCAGAGACACGGAACAAGCTTGTCCCACACCTATGTGTGGTGGATAAAAATTGGGGGGGGGGTATCTCAGGGTCAAGTGGTACCAGCAACATACCAGGCCCACTGTGGCAGTGATTTCCACACGTGTGTAAACACACAGTCCTGAGAATCTACACGTTTTGAGCACAGCTCCGTGTGACTCCTGTGTGAGCAAGTGTGGATCATGTCTGTGGGATGGGAATTCTCTAATAGGAATTTGGCAAAGGTGTATCTTAAAAAATTACTAATGCCCCTGATAAAAACGCTGGCTGGACAAGCCAGGGGGCTTTTTCCTGGAATTGGGAGGAATCAGCCATGTAGCCCCGGTATTACTTTCCCCGCGTGTCACGGTATGACACGCACCGAGTCACGGCAACCACGGGTGTCGGCAGGCCCGATCTACCCCGTGTCAGATGGCGCCCGGACGTGGGACATCTTAGGACCAAGAGTCATGACCGGAGACTCCCCTTCCTAAGGTGGGTGAAAATTCGCGCGAAATCGGGTCGGGGAAAGACGCCTCAACCCTCTGAGGTTGATCCAGGAAGGGACAGAAAGTAGTACCGTGTTGTATAACGTTTTTGGCTACGATAATTTAAAGAACGGAACCGTACAAATCCGGAGGAGTGGATTGTGTACCGATATTTATATATAAAGTTTGCAACTTGTTAACAAAAGCCCATGTGCGAGGCTTGCACCGTGACTAGCCCCTTTGTTAACAAAAGCCCTTTGCGCGCAACTCGGCCGCATCACCAGGCCGCGTGTAGCGCAAGGAAGGAAAAAAGGCTCCCAGGGGCAGGGCAAGAGACGCCCTGGCGCGCCCTTGAAAAACAAGCCGCTGGCCAAGCTCATCCTGGCGGGCGACGGCGGGAAAAACATCCTCCCTCGCTTAAACT